>JANAVB010022800.1:1506371-1531720 GCA_029216955.1 Iris pallida
TACATCCCACTGATTGAACTATCTCTTCAAACTAGGAACCCCACATAACATGAAATCCCTAAACTAACTCATCTGCAACAGTATACATATGGTATTAGACATCATATACCCCAAACCCAGTTATACTTAATATGAACTATGAATATCCCAAATCAATTTGTAACTGAAAACAAGTATCCGACATCTAAACATTGCATTCGAAACCTATACATGCATGTAACTGTAAATGTGAGAGGGGTGTGCGTGTCGAATGTGTGTCAGCAAGTGAGGGTGTCAAGCCTGTGTCCAAGAGTCCACGAGTCATGTCCAAAGTGTGTCGAACAGAGGTGACAACAAGTGACAGAAACTGTGCAAAGGCACAGCCTCGTGCGGACATATCGAGTACGATAGGACAGACACATGAATCCTCGTGTCTCGTAGTCGTGTCCTAAGGTAGGTGGCGTATAGGGCTTCGTATCAAATACCCTGACACGTGTCCAAGCTGTGTGTATGTCGTGTCGAACCACGTATCAGTGGCTCGACTGTGTGTGCTGTGTGACCCATGAGAGGAATAACTCCTCGAATACTCTACTATATGCTTCCAAATTTTGTGCACAGTGTCAGTGTATGCCCCCATGTGTTTACCAAATTTGGTATCACGAAGTGTCGTGTCATGTCAGATATGGACACAAAGTAGCAGGCATGTGCACACAGCCTTGTATTGTGTCCCCGTATCAAATTTGGACACGAAAACTTGCCCAAATCATGCTCAGTCACCTGGAATATTAATCTACACATATTTAGCTACAAATCATGTAATTTATTTTGAAAAATATTAACAATCATTTCTATGTGGTATTTCACCAAACACCTTACACTACATTACGATACGCCTCCGATACGCATATTAAATGGATACGAATTCCTACCAAACTTGGTCTACAGGTGTATGGTACCTAGATGCATGTATCTATGAAGAAATCAGAAGTTTAAAGGGTTTAGAAGCCATTACCTATTGAGAGTCAGAATCTCAATGAAATTTGCCTAGAGATGAGATCCACACCAATTTGCTATGGTCCAAGAGCCTTCAATCCTTGCTAGCTAGCCTCCAATGATCTCCTCTACAGCAAGGGAGTGCAATGCAAAAGACTAGGCTCAATTTGGAGGTAATTTAGAGAATGATTTGGAGAAGAACTCAATTTAGGGTTTCAAGATGTAATGAAAAGAGGCAGAGGGTGCTAACATATGTTTATAGGCAAGGGGCTGCCTCTTGGCTGGTTATAATGTTCTAGGGTTAGGTTTTGGTTCAATTGCATTTAAAAACCTTCACAAGGTGTCAATTTAAGCCTTTCTAGTAAAGGCCCAAGCAAATTAGAATTTTTAGCTAAAATATCTAACTTAGACTAATATCTAGATATTACAAACCTTGTCATTTAGTTGGAACCTACTAATGAAATATCTAGGCTCATGACTAACATCTAGATTAGGACAAATTCTAGGTTAAGGCTTAATATATAATTAGCACAATATTAATTAATCAAAATTCAAATTAAGCACAGTCACAAATGGCCAAAATATCCTTAGCCTAAAAAGTGGTAATTAGCTACTCTAATCACATGGAATAGGTCTCCATGGTCGTGGTTAGTCTCTAGGCAAAGTAACTCTAAGGTTATACTAGTAGAAGTGTCCAAAGTCACAATACACTAAATTAAATAGTATAAAAATAATTAAAAATTACCATAAATTATTGACATGATTTAAATCCTATTATTTAAAGATAAATTCTACAAAGTTTAAAATTACTCTCATTTTAGAAAAGTGGTGGTTACAATAGCCACTTTGGTAACATATTAAATGATTCTTCCTATATGATTTATATTTAAAGAATCTAGCATGTTTCTATTGATGTCTTACTACTTTATCTCATTGATATCCTTTAATTACTTATTTTTTTAAATCAGTGTGAGATATGACTAGCTTGCTTAGTTAACTCTCTTGCAATTACTTTTCTAGCATGACTAGTTGTTTAGCTTAATGATTAGTTCACACTATATAGTTTATCACATATATATATTAGTGTGACACATTTATCTATGCATGCTTTTTATTCTAAGTCTTTATTTATGAATCATGCATATCATTCTAGTCCATAGGAGCCTGAGTTATCTTTTGTTTTGAGTTAATGTTTTTTAACTCTCCATCTTTAATGTTTTTAAGATAGTTAGTTCTCACCGATTTGTCTTTAATATGTCATATTTAATTTTAATCGGCATTTGATTATATGTATTCAGCACAAGCCTTTTGTTACTTGAAAAGTATATACTTGTATTTTTTTAACCTTGTTTGCATAATATATTCACTATTGATTCTCATATTTATTTTGATTAACATCTGTGAATCAATTGTCTTTGCCTAATAAAGTATGTTTACATATTTTGAATTTTAATAGCTTTTCAAATATTTATTAAGGATAAATGACCTTATACATTAAATTTTATTTATATGTTGTTCATGTATCTCTTATATTGATATATAGTTTCGTATAAATATCTTTATGTGGACAAATGAGTTAAGCTCAAATTTTATATTGATTTGAAGAGTATTTAATATACTTGTTATTTTAAACTTGTGCTTATATATCTGATACTTTAGCTATTGATTATTTTGACCAAATTTGCGTATTTTTTCTTAAATCAATTAGCTTTTTCCTTAAAACCTTCTTTTGATGATATCTTCTTGGCTTTTTGGTTGACTATGGATACATGATTTTCATTTGGTTTATAATATTTGATCATTTTATGTATGTCTTTTTGAGATATATAGTTTTACATATATTAATGTTTTTCTAACTTTGATGTTGAGAGAAAATGTTATTAATGTCTTGTTCATGACTAATTAGGATGTTCATTTAAGAATCACACCGTTTTATGCTTCATCTTGTTTTTAAATTTATCTCCTTTAATTAGTGCACATTTACTAGTCTATATCTTTTTTTTTCTCTATAGTGTACTATGAAAGATTTTTAAAATATCCTTCTTAGCCATCTTCAGCTTTTAGCTTTCTTGATCTAGTTGATTTTTTACTGCTCATTCCTTGGACATTATACTTCCTTTATATTATTGTGGCCCAATTATATTTCTGTAGCACATGAGAATACATGTAATTGATACATCATATTTCTTATGACTTTAGCTAATATGGTTTGAGCTTTTGTGTTGAGATCTCCCATCTCCAGAATACACTTATTTCATAATGGCTATAATATTTTACATTCTCTAGATAGATCTATTATTTATTATCTTGGATTGATCTTAATACTTGAAAAAAAAGATTTATTATTGTATTTTCATGAATCTCTTTTAGCCCTATGTTGATAAGAGCCGATTTTATTTATTTGTTATCTTATGCTCTCATCCTTGCTTAGTAGAGAATCTAAATCATTTTGTTCATTCAAAATGTTTGCCCAATTTTGTGAATTCTATGCTTAAGCAAGTATCTTTATTGTTAATGACTTAAGGTTTAATGAGCACATATATCTTGTTAATGTTTTACCTCATTAATCTTAATTAGTTATATAGCTTGCTTATTTATGATATATTGTTAAGCTATATAATTTTGGTTCACTTTTACTCATCTAGTTATGTTTTTTATTTCAATCTATATATGATGCTAGTTTTGAAAAAAATATGTGAATTGCCTTGACGTGATTTGTATTTTATCTTAGATACATGCCTTTTTCCTAAGTTT
Organism: Iris pallida; assembly: GCA_029216955.1. NCBI lineage: Eukaryota > Viridiplantae > Streptophyta > Magnoliopsida > Asparagales > Iridaceae > Iris > Iris pallida. The sequence continues at coordinate 1,510,098 of JANAVB010022800.1, forward strand.
GACAAGCTTCTGATTTGATCTTGTTTTCAAAGAGGTTTGTGATTTCTTACTTTAATATCTTTCCATACAAGTCATTAGTAAGTATCTCTTAAATTTATCTCATTTTTTGAGTCATGATTTCATCGTATTATCATATGCATCTTATTTGATTAAATTTGTAATCATTTAAATGAGATTGACTCTTCTTCATATTTTCTATTGACTTATGATATTTTATCATATATGGATTTGAGATTTTCTCTTGCTGAGATTTATTGTTGGATCATGTTTAATTAGTTTGTTTTTCTTGATAATGATCCTTATGATTGAGTAGACATAAATTATGTAATTATTGATTAACAAGTTAATTATTACTCTACTTTGACTACTCATGGATTATCACATATGAGCCTTTTCTATTTGAACTTTATTAATTTTTCATTTAGTATTATCAAGGTTTATATTTTACCGTTGATGGGTACATATGTGATAAAATATATTTGGTCCTGCAAAGTAATAATTTTGCTGGTTCTTTCTTAATTAGATAATCATGGACATGATATGTTATTTGAGTTTTATTTTGTCTCTTTATTTTCGTGCTATATATATGATTTTCATAATTATTGCTTTAGTTGACTTTATATCCTTTTCATGATGATCTTTTTCTCAAAAGGTAACATCATTAATCTATTATATTTAAATATGAGATCCTTCTACATAGGTTAAGTATGATATCTTTTGATTATATATTCTTAATTAAAATATTCTTTATTTGTTCAGCTTTACTATCTATTGATTGGATATCTCTTCTTATCTAAGATGATAATTTTTATTTTCGTGACGATTCTATAGCCTTATATGCATTGAGCAAGGGGAAGAAATCAATTAGCTGATCTTTTAGTTATATATTTTATGCTATAAGTGCTTTAGAACTAAATACACATATTTTGAGGGGGGGGGGGGAAATTAATTGGTTCAATTCATTTATACCCTTTAATATGTCGTATACATAGTTCATCATGAACCAATGTTCTTAATTTTTATATTAATTATTGATGTCATGATATTCTTATTTTATGAAGGGATTTTGAGAGTGCATGCGATTGTCTTTATTATTTTGTTTCCCTCTTTCATATGGGTTTAAATAGTTCATCTTGTCAATATTAACTTGCTTACCTTCGTGATGACTATGAGCTTTTATTGATTTGGCTTTCCTTGTATGTTTAATTGTTTTTTGGCTTTTCTTGTTGAGGTCTTACCCAAGATTCATGATTTATATCATATTGGCAATATTTTAAGGGAGAACATTCAAGTCGACTAATCAATTATTTTTCTCCTTTACCTTCATGTTTATCTAAATGGTATTCATATAGCATGATAAAGTAATTGAGTTCAAATGCATAAACTTGGATAAGCAAATAGATTTTGCAATAATAGATTATATTAATTGCTCTATTTTATTGATCATTTTTTTTATTTTGTTCCACTTTATTTGTGGACAATTGTGACTATCAATGGTTAATTTGATCAATGTTCAAAGTTTATATATCCTATATCTCAATTGGCATATATCTTCATTGGTATCTATTATTTTGTAATTATCTAATCCTCATGGCTTTTAATTGAAATTATTTATTTCATAGTTCTCTTCCAAAACTATAATAATATTCCATATCATATTATGTTTTGGGCTTATTCCTGGATTTCGTTGGTAAAATATTTGTTGATTGTTTCAAATCCTTTTAGTTTTACCAACTATATTGTGTTTTGACAAACAATCTTCTAATTTGATATTCTATATTGAGTATATATCTTTTTAAACTTGTCTTTACATACTTGTTCAATTGTTTTAATTGGTATATCTTGATCATGATTGTCTATGTACTCATGCTCTGATTTATATGCTTGAGTTTGATTTCATTTTCCTCTTAGTGCGGGGAAGCTTTTTTTTTTATCATGTCAAAGAGAAAGAAGTAAGTTTAAGTAGTGTTATATTTAAGTAGTATTCTTTTAGTGATATATGCTTATGTCCTTTACATATTAGTGATATATGCATCTATTAGTCTATATGAAACTTAACGGATTTGCCATAATCGAAAAGGGAAAGATTGTTGGTCCAATGATTGTGTCATGTTTTTGAATATGGTTAATTATTAAGTTTAGCTTTATCATCACTAATCTTTATGAAATCACTATGTCATCTCTATTTATACTTATATATTTTAGTGATATATGCTTATTGTTTTACATATTAGTGATATGAGCTTTTGCTAGATTATTTGGCTAACAATCTCCCCATATTAGTGATATGGAGAGATTGTTAGCCCATGATCTATGTTTTTATTATGGTTATTCGATTAAGTGTAACATTATAATATCCCTAATATTTATAATATCACTATTTATACTTAAACTTGGCATAGTCCTAATGTGCATTATATTTATCATACTTGCTACAATGTATATTGTTATGTACGTCTAACATGTATTTGCAGAAAAGCAATAAGCAAGATCAACATGGACATATGCAATGAAGAAATCATGATGAGACAAAGATGACGCATTCCATAAGATTTCTCTTTACCGCCAAATACATCTCTAGCCATGCACTCAGGGGTTCTGTTGTCCGGTCAGGGGACGGAGGTCGAGTGGCAATGCCCCCCCCCCCCCGTGGGTTCGAGGGTGAAGCCCCTGAAAGGTATTCAAATTTCACAATATTTGGGTTTTTTTGGACAACATCGTCAAGGGATAAGGTCGTCATATATCAAGTAATGAAGCCAAGCCATGTCATCATCATTTCAAAACTCTAAATAAGCCTGCATGCTAAAGTATAGCTGTAGTATGTAATGAGTCTTAAGAATAATTATAAACACAATAAATGGATGGTAAAATCGAAAGCCAGGGTAGATAACAACCCTAGATCACGTTTGGCAATCATTCGAAAGATCCGAAGATCCCCGCAGATGATCGACGGAAGATTCGAATGGACCACAGAAAACCTTCTGTGAGCTATCAGATCATCCGATGGAAGTCTGCAGAAATACAGATAATCCAATTTGTTACCGTTTAGAAACCAATCGGATCCTGTCCCATCGATGACCCAACAAATATATATATTATAGTCGTTGCACAATACAGGCGGAAGATCCGACATACGTCTGTGGATGACCGACGATCTTCCGCTCGTGAATGAAAGTTGTATTATTTGCACTTTCCATTGCTTTGATTATAAATAGCATTGAATCCCTTCAATCAAGGTTGATGCTTCGAGCCTAAAAGTTTCTAATCTACCAAATCCTATCTACAAACACCTCTAACAAAGCTTTCACTTGCCTATCCACAAATTGTTAAGTATTCTTGAGTTATAAAAGTTTGATCTTCATCTTGTTGTAAGAAGATCAAAAACCTTCGTGTGTTAAAGTTGGAGAGTCTTCGGATAAAAGCTTTCGTGAAGTTGGAGAGTCTTCGATAAAAGCTCACTTTGTACTATTTATGATAATAATAGATTAAAGCCGGAGAGAGTTCCAGGACTGGATTGTTCTTATGAAGAAAACCAGGATACATCGGGTGTCGTTATTTTATTGTTTCTTATCTCGCACTCTTAATTTTTAAATTTTCATTAGCAATCTTATTGTGCTTGATTAGTAAGCTTGACCCTATTCACCCCCTCTAGGGTACTTTAAATGTCAACAGTGTGATATGGATCGCAAATTCAGGGCATTTATTCAGAGGTAATATGGAGGTAAACTTTTAAAGACGCAATAGAGAAATTTTAGAAAATAATTCAAAGGTAATATCAACATGATTAATTTCTTGGATTTCATCGAATTCTGTTAGATAGTGGATTGTTTCAGATCCAACATCCAATTGGGGATCAGAAATAAGAATTCCTTAGAGCAATTGGGCTCCAAGAGTTGGTTCACTCTATTCAGGAAAAAAGAGCATAATTATTTTATTAGATAATTCAGAGTAATATGCACATGAACAACTTCTAAAAATAGGCAACTAGGCTTTAAGGACAAATTTTGCTGGATATGAAAATTTAACTGATGATCTCTACGAAAACGTTCCGTAGAATCAGAGGACAATTCCACCGAGGAAGTTTGAGGATTTATTATCTATGGCATATCCAAGACTATTGAATATAGATAACATCTCGAAGAATTATTAACTCAACTAGAGATTAACAATGCTGGGGAAAACAGAAGTATGCTTTCCAATCGTATAGAAAACAACTCTATTGAGTATCTTCCATTATGCTAGGAAATTTTGGTGGATCTAATAATGCATTCAAAACTCTTGAATACAGATAATATCTTGAAAACACATTTTATTGGGGAGGGGGGGTTAATAATTGTTACACTGTACATTCATATAACCATATTAGTCTGTTAGAGATTTATATGAATGTTAATATTATTAGAGTTTTTTCTTCAAAAACTTGTCATTGATTGGCATCATAAGCAAGTCACCATTAAGCTTTGCGAGCCTATAAGCTCCGTTGGAATACAATTACTCCACAACAAACGGACCATCTCATTTAGGCTAGAAATTTTTTCTGCATTTGTGCGTCATGACCATCGTTCTTCTCACTGGTAAGATAAGGTCACCGACTTGAAACACTATTTCCTCACCTTCTTGTTAAAGGCTTTAGAAATGCGTGCTTGGTATAGCTTAATACATAGTTGAGCTAACAAACATTTTTTATCAAGTGCCTTCAACTCTTGTAATCATAAATGATCATTGCCTTTGGTTGTTAATCACTTGAGAGAGCAATTTGGAGAGAAGGAACTTGAATCTCCATGGAAGAACTACTTCTCTCCATAGACTAAAGAATACGGCGTATTGCTAGTCGGAGTTTGGATCGTTGTGCGATAGTCCCAAAGACATTCACTAAGCTTCTCATTTCAGTCTCGTTTATTGGATGAAACGAGCTTCCCGAGGAACTTGATTATTGTCTTATTAAACTTTAGCTAACCTATTCGATGCTAGATTTTGCGTTGCCGAAGCTATGTTCAGAATTCGGTTCTTATCACAAATTTAGACCAAAAAAGAGCATAGCTCATAAACTATGGTCCATTATCATGAATTATCCTTCTTTGAAGACCGAAGCGATAGATGACGTGATGCTTAACAAAACTATTCATATTGGACATCTTTACTTCGAGATGGTATAGCTTCAGCCCATTTGGAAAAATAATCGGTTATTATAAGGATAGACCAATGTTCAATAGCTAAAGGATGGCTGATTGGACCAATGATGGCATACCCCAAGCTTCGAATGGCTATGCTGTAATAGTCCGGTGTAGGTATCACCACCAACTCTTCTACCAAAACTACCACCCTACTACATGTAATGTCCCAGTTGTAGGACCGTTGAGCACCTCTAGAGGGGAATAGAGTGTCTGCGAGTGCAGCAAAAATTATTACTAATTAAAAATTAAGTATTATATATTGGCAGATAAAAGACGGTAAATAAAATGCGGTAAAGTAAGAGTCAAGAAATCAAACTCAGTGGCACATTGATGTATACTAGTTGTAACGTCCCAGTCCCAAAATACGGAGGACTAGAAACGTAGATATGCCAGTTGTATACGTACGAAGTATACTCCAATATATGGAAACCTCGTATGGATACATAAGCTGTAAAATACAATAGAACCATAACTAATCTCATCCACACAAAATAAAAAATAGGAGATATCATATAATCAACTATGAAATTGTCATTTGGTACATGTAGTTGGGCGGAGACAAATCCACTACCAACTATGAAAAGAAATACATAACAAAAGAAGATTTTGGCGAGCGAAGCGAAGACGATCCAAATGCAATCATCCTCGAGGAAATAGCGACGAACACGACTAGAGCTAGAACACCTGCGAAAGACAATAACACACCTGGAGAGATAACCAGGTCCTCAGAGGGACGTAACAAGACACATAATATCATGCCATATAAACTGAATAAATATTGCTCAAATAATAAATCGAATTATAAATGGTCCAATACGCACCTACTGAACGAGCGTACCATCCCCCCAACCAAACAAGGACAGGAGATGGTAAACTAATTCACGGTAACATGTCTTCCCATACTATGAATCCAATATGGTATCCGGACCCAAACAAGGTTCAATACCTTCTCATCGAAGTAGTAAGTCACACCTACAACCAAACAAGGACAAGATGTGACGAACTAATCTGCGACAAGTTATTGTTCCAAGCCACGGTCAGATACAAGTATCCAAACCAAAAGTACTCGTACCTAACGGATAAAGGTAGCCTACCGTTCTAAGTGAAATGTAGTTAAGAACAATCCTTCCTACGCATGGACCCTGGCTGAATAGGATCAGCATAGTCCCCCCTTGGGCACCAGAGGCCCCATCAGTAAGAGCATGACGTTCCGCAGAATCATCAGTGGCCGTCAGTAATCATGGGTCATCAACCCCGTATCTCCAGAGGAGAGTCCGGGTCACAAGGGAAGTGCATCGAAGCCCATACGCTAAAGAATTGTCCTCCCCGTCCAATGCCTACTGTGTGTATCCACAACACAAACCACTATAACCGCTAAGTCAAACTAGCATGCAACCTCTATTAGCAGTTATTTCTATCGCACGGCTTGTACGTACTGGTGGCCAGCCAATCACGCACTTTTGTGTCCTACATACGACACACACTTCGTGGTACAATGTGTCAAGGCCAATGAATGCAACACAAGGTGGTCCCTTAAATCTAGGTTTAATGGGTAAGAAAAATAATACATAGCAGAATAAAATGAACAGTAAGTTCTAACAGGTTAAGCCATGTATCACAGTTTATTTTGTATAAAGAAAAAATGAACATGCATGAAATATGAGCTAAAATAAATAAACAGCAAATGGCAAGGTGTCTTGCCTAGTAGGACGCCTGGTGTACGGTAATAATCAAGGTGGCACGATTTGCGACTTCGGTGCAACAACTATGCAAGGTGACATCGGGTGGTGTCACGGACAGTTCCATTGGGTCCAGAAGGGTCAATTTAGTTAGGGTAAGCATATGGGAGTACGAAATTGGTGAGGAAACGGGAGTAATAGGGTTGGTCATGGACAGAAGGATAATCAAAGGAATTTGGATAAGGATTATATACAATTTAGAAAACTATTTATAATAATTGAAACTATATTTTTATCAAAAATCATTTATAGGCAAAACTCCAAGTTCGTAACAATAGAATTATTTTAGGCTTCTAAAAAAATAATTTGAGTATAATTATAGGCCAAGCCCAATACAAAATTTTGCTACAAAATAATTTTAGAAATACTAATGTATAATTTCTGAAATAATTAATCAACAATACTAATATTAACACTGAATATAATAGAAACAATATTACATAATAATTTATACTAAGTAGATACCATATACAAATTTGATAAAATATACAAAAATATAAATAAAGCAAAGAACAAGCTCATCAGTACTGCTGTCTCTTCTCTACTAAATAAAAATAACACACAAAACATAAAATAATAATAATAAAGATATAATAATATATAAAATTACAATAATATAATAATAGTAACATAATAATAACCTTAAAATGATAATAATAAAAAATAATAATAACAATAATCTAAATAATAATAATAATAATAATAATATATAATAATAATAACCACATGCTCACTGTTCCCGAACCAATCGTTTGTAAAGAAACATTTTAAAAAAAAGGAGGAAAGGAGACGAAAGCGGAGAGGCGGCGAGGGTTTTGGCCGGGCTGCGCGCGGAGGGCGTGACGCGCTGAAGGGGGCGGTCGCGCGCGCGGTTGGGTTCGCCGCGTCGGCGGCGCGAGTTCGGGACGGCGCACGCGGCGGAGAGGGGATCGAGAGGAGCGGAGGGTCGGCGGAGCTGGTGGGAAGGAAAGACGGAGGCGGTCGCCAGGACGCTTAGGGGGGCGCTTGAGGCAGACGGCCGGAGGTGCGGGCGAGTCACCGGAAATTTGGCGTGGGGCAGCGGTCAGGCTGCTCGCACCCGGCCTTTTGTGGCTGAGAAGGCATCACCAGTGGGGCCAACGGGAAGTCAGAGAAGGCGGAGGGGGTTTCGGGGGAGACGGCGGAGGCTAGGGCAGCTAGGGTTTGGCGGAGCTGTGCGGTGGCTCCAGATCCGCCGACGGCCACGGGTGGGGGCGCGCTCGGTGTTGTTCGACGAGCGGCGGTGCCAGGGTGGAAGGTCGACGCGGCCGTTCGCCGGCGAGGCGGCGCTCGCCTGGGTCGAGGTAAGGGCGGTGGTGTTTGTTTTTGTTTCTCGATTTTTTGGGGGTTTACCGGGGTCGACTACGGTGGTGGCTGGGTCTGGGGTGACAGGCTGCCGCGGCAGTAGCCGCGTGGTGGTTGGTTTTGGTGCCGACGTCGATGGGTGGTCGGGTTGGCTAGTGGGGAACGGAGTTGGGGTGCGATGGTGAGGTGCTGGTCGGGATGGGGTGCTATGACGGTCGGGTTGGCGGAGTCATTGGTTGGTGGTGGTTGTGAAGGTGATTTTGAGGGAATGGCGTGATGGCTATTGGCAGAAAGGCGGGGATAGCCGGGTTTGGTCGGAAGCGCCGTGGCTCTGTCCAAGTGCTAGATTGTGTATAGTCTGTGTCGGGATGCCAACACAAACATGTGTCCGGGTGCGTCGATACGACAGTGGTGATTGTATTTGTATATAAAAATAGTAGTGGGGATTGTGGACACGGACACAATGTACGGACACAGCTGTGGATGGTGGCTACGTCGTGGTGATGGTAATCGAAGTAGGGGTAGGTCCGTGTTCTGGTCCATTCTAGGGTTAGGGTTTTGATGATGTCGGGGTGTGTCCGACACGACGAGGAATATGTATTTGTAATGAAAAATAGTGGAAGAAAAAGATGGACAAGGACACGATGCACTCACGGTTGATTTTGTGGAGAATTTGGAGAATAGAAATAATATGGAGGAGTACCTGCCTATTTATATGTGAGAATTCCCATTAAGATAAGGACTAGGATATTTAAAACCCAAAGTAGATAATTCTACTATTTAATTCAAATCAATTTAAATCCAAATCCAATTACAAATCCAATTTAAATCTAATTACAATCTTTTGGCTTAAAATCAATTGGGATAAATCAAACTTCAAATATTTAACTATTTAAATAATCCAAAAATCAAATCAACATTTAAATGGCCACAATAACTTCCAAATATATTTTTCAAAATACCAATAATAATAATTTAGAAAATAATAAATATTTTTTAATATCTTTTTGTAATAAAATATAAATATTAATAAATGTCGAAAATTACATTTTTATTTAAAATAGACCAATAAATAGTTACGAATTATATGTATGCAAAAATATTCTTTACATAATTAGGCTTTTCTAGTATACAAAATATTATTTTTATTAATAAATTTTAGAAACAAAGGCTTTTTATAGCAAGAATATTTATATAATATTTTGAAAGTATATAATAAAATAGAGAAAATGTTTTTCTAAAAAATGTACGCTCGCACATATTCGCACTTGACGGGCAACTACGAAAAATAAAATTTCGTGCGCGACGTACAATACGACTATGCGACGTACAATACAAAATTTAAATAAGTACCAAAATTTTAAAAATAGTAGAAATTTAGGGGTTTTACATCCTACCCAACTTAAAAAAATTTCGTCCTCGAAATTAAGAATTAGTAGGGGGTGAGAGGACACAAGGGGTATCAATGGGGATCCAACGATGACAATATTTTTCACAAAAATCATGTCGTAAGAAATCGCGATTTAGATCGTAGAAAAACAATACGGTATGGTCACGGGTAATGAATGAGGGTCACGATTAAGAGAACGAAATAGATTCGCTTTAATTAGCGATTGCAGGGTCTTGATAGGGTCGAGTAGTTTAGGATGAAGATATAGCAACATCGAGTGAGAATGGTCATAGCCGATAGGAAGGCTAAATGAAGTTCTAGTACAATGCTTTCGTTCTTCTAAAATAGGTGAAGGCGAAAGCAATATAGAGTTTGAAGGAGGCGTTATCGAATACGAATACGTGATTCAAGACGATCGAATAATTTTAAAAGAATTGTCAAGGCAGTCGCGGATGGGACTCTAGAGGATAAGTTTAACTATGTTCCCATCCACGTAGAATAATAGGCAAAAGCGAACCAAAGTGCACTTGGTTGATTAGACCATTATGCACCGGTTCTGATTATACAACATGTTAGTTGGAGCTCTTCCAATAACATATGTGTTGAACAAGCTCGATAAAAGATAAGCTTGCAAAAACTAGGCTACATTAGCATCATTAGTTTAGATAGTAAAAATATAGGCACGATGGTAGATGAATAAAATCAATTATGAATAGTCTAAGTGTCATGAGGATCTAAGTCTTTATTCCTATACAATCATTCTATGGTTTATTGACCAAGGCTTGGTTGACCAAATAGGTTAGATTCCTCTAGTCTCTATGGTCTTAATTGTCAAGGGCGTGTCGGGCCGTGGGGTGTTCTACCCAAGTTAAAAGAATTAAGCTAAGGGTGTTTGGGACATCTAACTAGTAGGGTCAATCTCTAGCAAGCACGAAGGGAAGATAAGAATAGGGATGGAAGGAAGCAAGCAATGCAATTGATGAGTCAAACGGTAGATAAAATCTATGAAAGTGGTCAAGTATGTGGATGAGAGCCGAGACTTCTAATCCTATTCGCAGGCTTGCTTGGTACGGTAAAGTAACCAAACAATTTATCTTGACCTGCATGGGCCACCCCAAAAGCATGTAACGCCCCAGTCCCAAAATATGGAGGACTAGGAACGTAGACATGCCAGCTGTATACATACGAAGTATACTCCAATATATGGAAACCTCGTATGGATACATAAGCTTTAAAATGCAGTAGAACCATAACTAATCTCATCCACCAAAATAAAAGAATAGAAGATATCATATAATCAACTATGAAATTGTCATTTGGTACATGTAGTTGGGCGAAGACAAATCCACTACCAACTATGAAAAGAAATACATAACAAAAGAAAGATTTTGGCGAGCGAAGCGAAGACGATCCAAATGCAATCATCCTCGAGGAAATAGCGACGAACACGACTAGAGCTAGAACACCTGCGAAAGACAATAGCACACACCTGGAGAGATAACCAGGTCCTCAGAGTGACGTAACAAGACACATAATTCATGCCATATAAACTGAATAAATATTGCTCAAATAAATAAGTAAATCGAATTATAACATGGTCCAATACGCACCTACTGAACGAGCGTACCATCCCCCAACCAAACAAGGACAGGAGATGGTAAACTAATTCACGGTAACGTATCTTCCCATACTATGAATTCAATATGGTATCCGGACCCCAACAAGGTTCAATACCTTCTCATCGAAGTAGTAAGTCACACCTACAACCAAACAAGGACAAGATGTGACGAACTAATCCGTGACAAGTTATTGTTCCAAGCCACGGTCAGATACAAGTACCCAAACCAAAAGTACTCGTACCTAACGGATAAAGGTAGCCTACCGTTCTAAGTAAAATGTAGTTAAGAACAATCCTTCCTACGCATGGACCCTGGCTGAATAGGATCGGCATAGTCCTCCCTTGGGCACCAGAGGCCCCATCAGTAAGAGCATGACGTTCCGCAAAATCGTCAGTTGCCGTCAGTAATCATGGGTCATCAACCCCGTATCTTCAGCGGAGAGTCCGAGTCACAAGGGAAGTGCATCGAAGCTCATACGCTAAGGAATTGTCCTTCCCGCCTAATGCCTACTGTGTTGTATCCACAACGCAAACCACTATAACCGCTAATTCAAACTAGCATGCAACCTCTATTAGCGGTTATTCCTATCGCACGGCTTGTACGTACTGGTGGCCAGCCAATCACGTACTTCCGTGTCCTACATACGACACACAATTTCGTGGTACAACGTGTCAAGGCCAGTGAATGCAACACACAAGGTGGTCCCTTAAATCTAGGTTTAATGGGTAAGAAAAATAATACATAGCAGAATAAAAATGAACAGTAAGTTCTAACAAGTTAAGCCATGTATCACAGTTTATTTTGCATAAAGAAAATAATGAACATGCATGAAATATGAGCTAAAATAAATAAACAGCAAATGGCAAGGTGTCTTGCCTGGTAGGACGCCTGGTGTACTACAATGATCAAGGTGGCACGATCTGCGACTTCGGTGCAACAACTATGCAAGGTGACATCGGGTGGTGTCACGGACAGTTCCATTGGGTCCGGAAGGGTCAATTTAGTTAGGGTAGGCATATGGGAGTACGAAATTGGTGAGGAAACGAGAGTAATAGGGCTGGTCATAGACAGAAGGATAATCAAAGGAATTTGGATAAGGATTATATACGATTTAGAAAACTATTTATAATATTTGAAACTATATTTTTATCAAAAATCGTTTATAGGCAAAAACTCCAAGTTCGTAACAATAGAATTATTTTAGGCTTCTAAAAAATAATTTGAGTATAATTATAGGCCAAGCCCAATACAAAATTTTGCTACAAAATAATTTTTGAAATACTAATATATAATTTCTGAAATAATAATCAACAATACTAATATAACACTGAATATAATAGAAACAATATTACATGATAATATTTACTAAGTAGATACCATATACAAATTTGATAAAATATACAAAAATATAAATAAAGCAAAGAACAAGCTCATCAGTACTGCTGTCTCTTTTCTACTAAATAAAAAAACACACAAAACATAAATAATAATAATAATAATAAAAGATAATAATAATTACAATAAAAATTACAATAATATAATAATAATAGTAACATAATAATAAGCTTAAAATGATAATAATAATAATAACAATAATCTATAATACTAATAATAGTAATAAATAATAATAATAATATAATAATAATAATAATAATAATAATAATAATAATAATATAAAAACCACATGCTCACTGTTCCCGAACCAATCTTTTGTAAAGAAACATTTAAAAAAAAGGAGGAAAGGAGACGAAAGCGGAGAGGCGGCAGGGTTTTGGCCGGGCTGCGTGCGAGGGACGGTGACACGCTGAAGGGGGCGGTCGCGCGCGCGTTGGGGTTCGCCGCATCGGCGACGCGAGCTCGGGACGGCGCACGCGGCGGAGAGGGGATCGAGTGGAGCGAAGGGTCGGCGGAGCTGGTGGGAAGGAGAGGCGGAGGCGGCCGGAAAGATCTGGAGGCAGAGGCGGTCGCCAGGACGCTTAGGGCGGCGCTTGAGGCAGGCGGCCGGAGGTGCGGGCGAGGTCACCGAAAATTTGGCGTGGGCGACGGTCAGGCTGCTCGCACGCCGGCCTTTGGTGGCTGAGAAGGCGTCACCAGTGGTGGCCAACGGGAAGTCGGAGAAGGCGGAGGGGGTTTCAGAGGAGACGGCGGAGGGCTAGGACAGCTAGGTTTGGCGGAGCTGTGCGTGGCTCCAGATCCGCCGACGGCCACGAGTGGGGCGGCGCTCGGGTTGTTCGACGAGCGGCGGTGCCAGGGGGAAGGTCGACGCGGCCGTTCGCCCGAGGCGAGCGCTCGCCTGGGTCGAGGTAAGGGCGGTGGTGTTTGTTTTGTTTTTGTTTCTCGATTTTTGGGGTTTGCCGGGGGTCGACTACGGTGGTGGCTGGGTCTGGGGTGATAGGGCTGCCGCGGCAGTAGCCGCGGTGGTGGTATGGTTTTGGTGCCGACGTCGATGGTGTGGTCGGGTTGGCTAGTCGAGAATGGAGTTGGGGTGCGGTGGTGAGGTGCTGGTCGGGAAGGGGTGCTGTGACGGTCGGGTTGGCCGGAGTCATTGGTTGGTGGTGGTTGTGAAGGTGATTTTGAGGGAATAGCGGTGATGGCTATTGGCAGAAGGGCGGGGATAGCCGGGTTTGGTCGGAAGCGCCGTGGCTCTGTCCAAGTGCTAGATTGTATAGTCTGTGTCGGGATGCCAACACAAACATGTGTCTGGGTGCGTCGGATACGACAGTGGTGATTGTATTTGTATATAAAAATAGTAGTGGGGTGGATTGGGGACACTGACACAATGTACGGACACAGCTGTGGATGGTGGCGACGTCGTGGTGATGGTAATCGAAGTAGGGTAGGTCCGTGTTCTGGTCCATTCTAGGGTTAGGGTTTTGATGATGTCGGGGTGTGTCCGACACGACGAGGAATATGTATTTGTAATGAAAAATAGTGGAAGAAAAAGATGGACAAGGACACGATGCACTCACGGTTGATTTTGTGGAGAATTTGGAGAATAGAAATAATATGGAGGAGTACCTGCCTATTTATAGGATGTGGGAATTTCCATTAAGATAAGGACTAGGATATTTAAAACCCAAAGTAGATAATTCTACTATTTAATTCAAATCAATTTAAATCCAAATCCAATTACAAATCCAATTTAAATCTAATTAAAATCTTTTGGCTTAAAATTAATTGGGATAAATCAAACTTCAAATATTTAACTATTTAAATAATCCAAAAATCAAATCAAGATTTAAATGGCCACAATAACTTCCAAATATATTTTTCAAAATACCAATAATAATAATTTCAAAAATAATAAATATTTTTAAATATCTTTTTGAATAATAAATATAAATATTAATAAATCTCAAAAATTTATTTTATTTAAAATAGACCAATAAATAATTACGAATTATATGTATGCAAAAATATTCTTTACATAATTACGCTTTTCTAGTATACAATAATATTATTTATTATTAATAACTTTTAGAAACAAAAGGCTTTTTATAGCAAGAATATTTATATAATATTTTGAAAGTATATAATAAAGTAGAGAAAATATTTTTCTAAAATATGTACGCTCGCACATATTCGCACTCGACGAGCAACTACGAAAAATAAAATTTCGTGCGCGACGTACAATACGACTATGCGACGTACAATACAAAAATTTAAATCAGTACCAAATTTTTTAAAAATAGTAGAAATTTGGGGTTTTACACTAGTTTTCCTTTGAGAGGACTAGTCCAGCCTCAAGTACTCTTGTTCGATGTTAATCCACTGTGGCACAAGATAATTGAGAGCTTGTAGTCTCTTATAACACCGTGCATGGTGACGAGCGCACGACCGACTCTAGAGAATGATTTTGAAAACTGGAACATTTTCTGAATGCATTATTTGATACAACTCTTCAATACCAAAATTCTAGATTGAACAAAACTGTACTTGCTTTGGCTAAGAGTGGTATAGACTTGATTTGAAAGCTTTGCTCATAGAAAACACTTTAGAATAGATAGAGAAGAGAGTGAATGAGTGATCTAAAATGGTAAAAATTCATATCTATTTATAGTGTTTTTGTTGACCAAATTCGGGCAGAGTTCGGGCTGAGTTCGGATGCAAAAATATCGTATTCGAACGTTGTAGGCAGATATGGTGGAAGACTAAACAAAATTTTCAAATACCCTTGACCGAACTCGGGCCAAGTTCTGGCCGAGTTCTGCCTGAGTTCTGTCAGGATCAGAACAATTTGTTTGGGCCATTTTTTGTGTTGGGCTTTGGGCTTTTTCGATAGTGGATTTGGAAGTATGGATAGTTAGGCTTTTTAGATAATGGACTGATAAAAACCTAAGCCAGTACCAATCCTGATCACCTTCACATATATTTTCTAGACTCAATAAAAATAAAAATACATAATAAAATATAAAAAGCTTGATCTAGATTCCAGTGCGAATGGTTCTTGATAACGATTTGATGTCTGTACTTTGAAGCGACAGTACATAGATGCAGTACGTAGATGCAGTAAGACGTAGATACAGACGATGTAGACATTCTTCTTATTTGAATCCTGTAAACCTGTAGCAGTTTGCGTATCGACCAAAGTTTACGTTGATTATCAAAATAAGGTGTGATCATTAACCAATGAGCCAACAATCTCCTCCATTTTAATAATTGATAAACTTTGAG
This sequence comes from Iris pallida, assembly GCA_029216955.1. Taxonomy (NCBI): domain Eukaryota; kingdom Viridiplantae; phylum Streptophyta; class Magnoliopsida; order Asparagales; family Iridaceae; genus Iris; species Iris pallida. The sequence goes on from JANAVB010022800.1 coordinate 1,526,017, forward strand.
TTTATAACGAAATATAACTTTGAAATATATACTCTTTCTTCCCCTTTGGTATATGCTCTTTCTCCCCTTTGTCATGTACTCAAATATGGCTCCCCCGCAATATGTGAAGCCAATAATGACAAAGAAAAGGCAGAGTAATATCCGTAAAATATATAAATGAACCAATTCAACAACTCAAGTAAAATAACATCAGCAGCAGTAGTAACAAAAAACATGAGTAATATATAAAAACCAACTACAACTGAGATAAAACAACTATAACTGAGAGAGTTCAAAAAAGTGCTACAAAAGAAGATAGTCCAAACTGACAAAGTGTCACTACTAGATCATTATCTACCAAAACATGTCCACAAAATACTAATCCAAAAACTGAATCAAATATCAACATCATCACCCGGGACATCAGTATGAGGCTGGGGATCAACTACGCTATCGTCAGATCGAATAAGCCAAACGTCATATGATACTTGAGTCTCGGTCCGTCGAAGCTAGATAGAGGATAGGGGCTGGAGCAGTGGTATGATGTGCAATGGTCCACTGAATATTTGCCATGGCATTTCTCAAGACCTGGGCCTGAGAAATATAGCGGTACTCAGCGTCAGTGAAACGAGTCAAATAGGTCTGATGTTGATGTCCCTGAAGTATGACAAACGCATCGAACCTCTAATAGAGCTCGTCGAAGTGATGGCCTAGAGCAGCAGTGGCTGGAGCATCTGTTGGAGTTGTGGCTGGATCAGGTGAAGGGGCAGGAACACCACCGAGTGGAGGTGGAGGGTGAGGGTACTTCCTAGATCTACATAGATCAGAAGGTGATCCAGAGACATGACAGATGTCTAAAACAATGCCGAACTTCTGGAAGATCAACGCCAGATGCATAGGGTAAAGGAGGCTGCGGCCTGCGCTCCGACAATTGACCATACTAGAAATCATGGTCTTGGGAACATAAAATGAGACTCCAAAGTGGATGTGGTACATGGCCGATAACTCTCAGAAGGTGATCTCGTCAGTGGATCTCATCTTAGGTAGCAAGGCAGAATAAATAATGCGACGGAGTTCATATAAATATTGGTTCAGGTGACGTATGAACAACCTTGTCCGGGGAACCGATTCGGATGATACATCGCTACTTTGAACGACTCAAGTATCATGTCAGGAGGGAATTGAACTTTGTTACTATCGACTAGAGCATCGCCGTTGTCAGGCATATGAAAATATTCGCTCAGGTCTGTCGAGTTAAATTCAAGTTATTTCCACTAACACAAGAATAAATGTTGTCATTTGCAAATTATAATAAAACATTCTTACAATATTTTCATGGATTTGGCTCGTAGTCTCTAAAAAGTCTCGGAGCCCTATGTTTCAAAAGTTCTAGTATATTTCGAAAGAATAGTGAAATTGATAGATTTTCCAGGACAAAGTTCTCGAAAATAAAATTGATCGAACCAAACGGTTGATCTCTCGGATGTCAGAAATAGGTTGGTGTCAAAATCCTCTTCATCGTCAGGACGAGCGGGACTGAAAATATTAACTGGTTCATACTCCGAAGTGGAGGATGAGGTAGTGTCTCTTTTCTTCCTCTTTAAAAGTTTAGGTGCCATAAAATTGAAATAGGAGGAAGAGAGAGAAAGAGAGAGAGAGAGAGAGAGAGAGAGATACCTCAATGGAGAATGAAAAAGTGTGGAGAATGCCTTCGTAGAGTCGATAGATCCAAAAAAGGAGTTTGGAGGCTTGGAAATAGGTTTTCTAAAAAGCTAGGGTTAGGGTTTTAAGGCTCGGGGTCAGCTGTGTTGAGGAAGATGAAGTGCAGAAGTTGAAAGGGGGCACTGGAACGCTGCTATTTAAATAAAAAGTCTCCACAGAGTTCGACCCAAACTCGTCAGAACTCTATCGGATTTCTGTCCGAGTTCGGCTTACTTGAATTTTTGGTCATTTATGTATAATGAATAAAAAAACACTCAATAACTTTTAACCGATTTAATTAATATTGATTACTTTGGGTTAGCTGTAGGGGCCGGATCCCAGCTAGCGGTAGTCCGAAGACTAGTACACCGTGTCGCTTCAGGCTATTTACGCTTGCGTGACATAAGGGCCCTTTCAGCTTGTACCCAAAATAATGTCAATTAAAAAAATCTTGGAATACCAAGTTTTAAACATTTTTATTAATCATAACGTATTATGACTCTTAAAATTTAAGTATGACAAACTTGCGACGCAGATAATTGAAACGATCTTTAGCTAGTGGTTTTGTAAAAATATCTGCTAGTTGATGATCTGTGTTAATAAATTCTAAGCATATATCCCTGTATTGTTAATCACGCAAAAAGTGGTGACATATTTCTATGTCCTTTGTGTGTGAGTAGCATACTGGGTTCTTACTCAAGTTGATAGTGCTAGTGTTGTCACAATAAATAGGAATCTTTATGTAGTGCAGATTGTAGTCTTCTTGGGTTTGCTTCATCTAAGAAATTTGAGCACAATAACGTCCTACGGCGATGTACTCAGCCTCAGTTGTTGATAACGCTACAGAGTTTTGCTTCTTGCTAAACCAAGAGACTAAAGCTTTTCCTAGTAAATGACATGTACCGCTGGTACTTTTACGGTCTACTTTGCATCCAGCAAAATCAGCATTTGAGTAACCTATTAGGTCAAAAGATGTGGTTTTGGGATACCATAAGCCAACTGTAGAAGTTCCTTTAAGGTATCGGAAGATACGCTTAATGACGCATATGTGTGATTACTTAGGATTAGCTTGATATCGTGCACAAATGCAAACGCTAAACATTATATCAGGGTGACTAGCAGTTAAGTAAAGTAAAGTACCAATCATACCTCGATACTTACGTTGACGACTGGTTTTCCACTTTCATCAATGTCAAGTCGTATTGATGTAGCCATTGGCGTACCGATAGGCTTTACGTTGTCGAAGTCATACTTCTTTAGTAAATCCTTCGTATACTTAGCTTAATTGATAAATATTCCCTACGAGTGTTGTTTGATCTGAAGTCCTAGAAAGTAGTTTTAGCTCTCCCATCATACTCATTTCAAACTCACTCTGTATACAATTAGCAAATTCTTGACAAAGTTTTTCGTTAGTAAACCGAAAATAATGTCATCTACATGAATTTGCACAAGTAAAATACTGTCAACTGAAGATTTAATAAACAAGGTTTTATCAACTCTTTCTTTTGAAAAACTATTTTCAAGTAGAAAAGCACTTAGGCGTTCATACCAAGCACGCGGTGCTTGTTTGAGACCATCGAGCGCTTTTCTAAGTTTGAAAACGTGATCAGGTTTTTAAAAATCCTCAAAACCAGGGCATTATTTTACAAAAACTTTTGCCTTCAAAAATCCGTTAAAATGTACTTTTCACGTCCATTTGAAAAGTTTAAAGTTATGAAAACATGCAAATGCACAAAAAATACGAATGGATTCTAGTCTAGCAACATGAGCATATGTCTCGTCATAATTATTTCTTCTTCTTGATTACAACTTTGTGCAACTAGACGTGCTTTGTTGCGTAGAACGTGTCCATTCTCGCTTAGTTTATTTTGGAACACCCATTTGTATCAATTATTGATTGACCAATAGGTTTAGGAACAAGTTCCCAAACTTGTTTTCTCAAATTGATTAAGTTCTTCTTGCATGACATCAATCCAAAACTTAACAGAAAATGCATATGCTACTGTTTTAGGTTCTACTTGAGAAATAAAGCTATATTTGCTATTATATCTCTAGTAGAAGAATGCGTACTTATGCCTTTGGATACATCAAATATTACGAGTGTATTTGGATGGTCTGGCATGAATTTTATCATTTTTGTTGGTAGGAGTATCTTTGGACATCTTGGATTTGTTTTGCACATCCTCATCATCACTGTCGCTAGATCTTTGACTATTACACTCATCAAAAGTAACGTTAACATATTTTTCAACAATCATAGATCTTTTATTAAAAATTATATATCCCTTACTCTTGGCAGTATACCCGAGAAATATCCCTTCGTCTGCCTTCGAGTCGAACTTACGCAAGTTATCATGGTGTTCAGGATAAACAGCGACAACCAAAAACCTTGAAATAAAAATGTTTTGAACCCATCCAAACCATAATTCATAAGGGTTTTTCTTCGAGATAGGTCGAATTAACGCCCTATTTAAAATATGATAGGCTGTACTAACAGCTTCTGTCCAAAAATATTTATAAGATTATGCTGATTTAGCATGACTCGAGCCATATCGCTTAGAGTTTTATTCTTTCGCTCCATAACACCATTCTGTTGAGGAGTTCTAGGACAAGAAAACTCGTGGTAGTATCCACTATCATCACAAATTTTTTTGAAATCAATATTTACAAATTTGCTACCATGATCACTTCAGATTCGAGTAATCATGAAACATTTTCCATTTTCTACATTTTTGCAAAATATTTGTAATTAAAAAATGGTATCGCTTTTGTTTGCTAAAAAGAAAACCCAAGTATATTGAGAGAAGTCATCAACTATAACAAAAGCATGGAGTTTACCGCCAAGACTAGCGACTCTACTAGGACAAAATAAATCTATGAATTAACTGTAAAGGTCTCGAAGTACTTACAACGTTGATGGATTTAAAAATGACCTAGTTGCTTTGTTCTTTTACAGTCAGCACATACTATATCTCTCTTGAATATAATTTTGGGAGTCCTTTTACCAGTTTTTTAGTAATAACCTTGAGATAGTGTCCATATTTGCATGTCCTAGCCCCATGTGCCATAACCAGCTTTCATCCTGATTGGCTACTAGGCACTTTCCTATTGTTAGTATGTTCTGAAAAGAAATTATAAATATATCTTCCCTGATCCCTTCATATATAGGATTTTTGGTAGATATTTCATATATAGGGCATTTGTCTTTCACAAAATTGATGCCATAATGTCACGTCCCAGAACTAGAATACTGGAGAGTGGGGGACAGACACAGCCAGCTACGTACATTGAAGTGCAACCCACCCCGCAATACGGTCACGGCTGTCTAGATGCATGAGGGTTTATCTACAAGCCAACAGTCTCTTATGCTCAAGAACAAGCCTAGTGTCTCAATATCAAGCAAGAAAATAATTGTTACAAGATGTTAGATCATCAAACATACAAAGCAAGGTGTCCCAAACATTACATATTCAGATGATCATGGAGCTAGTCATACAAAATACGAGACTAACAAAAGTTAAGTCATACATGATCAACCCTATGATTTGTCAATCATGTTACCTCCCTTAGGCAGACAAAAATAAAGTTTCAACACGATCTAACACGTGCTCGGTGGCTAAATGCCTCAAAAGAATAAGTTACATTAGAGTGGGAGAGCAAAATAAGAAAACCCACTCGTTGCCATGGTTACGCCTGGTGTTCACAATCTAGCTGAAAGGCAGATAGATCCTCGATTATCACTGTAAAATCTGGCCATACAAAACCAGCTGGGTCAGACCCCAGAAAAAGCAAGTGCCACAAGGGATGCTCCACTTAGGAACTAAAACCAGCATAAATGAATAGAAGAAACAGATAAATGAACATAATATATAACATTAAAGACATGCTTTAAAGAATCATACTAGCTTGTATTAAGAAAATAAAGGTATAGTATAATTCCCATGTTAATTATGAGACAATCTTTCAGGCACAGCCAATCAAGTCCTATGGCTTGCTATCATTAGTTAACTAGGATTATCACACA
>JANAVB010022800.1:1531733-1549233 GCA_029216955.1 Iris pallida
TCCTTAGGGTCACCACCCCATGTGCATCTCTCAACAACACAACCAAGTATATATGTTGAGATAACTCATGGTACATTTCTGATGTGGGACTAAACTTTTACAAGGCATGTTGAGAGCAAGCTCTCTCCATGTAAAGAAAGCACCAACACACACACACATATATATATATATATATATATATATATATATATATATATATATATATATATATATATTCTTTTGTTGCAACAAATAGAATGTAGACCTTCTCCCAAGAACAAAATATAAAGAAAGCACAACTTATTACAGAAAATATAAAGAAAGCACACAAAGTGTACTTCATACATCATCTTCGCGTTACATTATTTTGCTAGAACGAATAATTTCACACACATTGTCTTCAGATTTCATTACTGCTGTGCTGGCCAAGCATGGCCTGATCTTGCCCCCAAACCAATAGAAACTTTCGTACAAAAATTTTAGCCTCCCTAGCTCCCCTGTCGTCGGACCCCGCCCGCGGACGAGGGCGGTCCTTTCATGCCCCAGCTCTTGGTGCCTTTGCCGGCGCCATGAAGTGCTCTGCCACCAGCCTCCGCTGAATCTTGCCTGATGCCGTCTTCGGCAGCGAGTCCGTCACGAATATCTTCTTAGGCACCTTGAAACCCGCCAGGTTCTTCTTGCAGTACTCGGATACTTCTTCCACCTCGATCTTTACTCCTTCCCTTGGGATTATTGCACAATTTATCTATTTCACATCAAAAAACCAATTTTAGAGTTACAACGTCGTAGTTATTACAAGTACCCAAAAGTACTACTTGATAACTGGAAATTGTGGCACCTCTTCTCCGTATTTGTCATCTGGGACGCCGAAGGCTACTGCTTGCGCTACACCTGGGTGACCTAAAAGAACTGCGTCCACTTCGATGGGCGATATCTTCTCACCTGCAAATTTATTTCATTTACAATTATTTTAATTTTTATTTTTGACTTAAAAATGTCAATTGTAAAAAGATTAGTGAATTTGGAGTGGGCCAAGTGAAGAAATTATTAGAATGCAGGTCGCAAGAAGCAACAAGGGACACGAAGGAAGGAAACAATTATAATTGAGATGAGGTACTTGCTCCCTAAATGGGGTCCTCAGATATTTAAAGAATCGAAAGGTGAAATGTGGATCTCAGAAATTTAAGACAATTACAAAACCTGTATTCCAGATTTTTCCGATGCCATCAAGAACCGAAAGGTGAAATGTGGTCCTCAGAAATGTAAGACTCAGATATTTAAGACGACAATTACAAAACTTGTATTCCAGATTTGTACTATGCCCATCAAGAATCGAAAGGTGAAATGTGGTCCTCAGAAATTTAAAACGACAATAACAAAACTTTTATTCCAGATTTTTTGGATTAGTTTTTCTTCAGTTTGTCTTCTTTAAACAATAACAAAAAAACTTGTCTTCCTTTCTGAAAACCTCAATCCAAATATTTCTTTAGATAGCGCTCTGATCGTGGAGCCGAAGTATGACTCCTCCTTAATGGAGCATTTATTGGTTTAAAGTCGCAAATGTCCAAACTATCAATATGATTTTTTTCTTATTTTGTCTTATTAATTTCACCTCTAACTTTATACTAATGTACTTTTTTTTTTTTAATGTTATATTTCAATGCACCCACACTCATCTATCTCAACATCCTCAATTGGCTCTCAGAAATTTAGAAAAGTAATACAGGTTGTAATAGTATCCACACAGAATTGAAAATTTTGACCTTCTCTTCTCCATACAATCGCCAAAAAGAAAAGTAGTCATTTGCTTTTACGTTTTTATATCCATAAGTTGTTATTGGTTAAGATCCCCAAACCCGAACCCTCACTCAACCAGAATCGACAACCAAAAGGAAAATAACCAACAGAAACTAGTAAGACTTGGACAACAAGAGAAGTGACGATAGATAGAAGAAGAGTCGACAACCACAAGAAAAATAACCAACAGAAACTAGAAAGACTTGGACAACAAGAGAGATGACGACACCACGACAACCAAACAGGGACGGATACGAAGCTTTCAGAGAGCACTTTCCAAGCAGGTAGCTTTCTAAAAAGTATCGTCCTCCAGATCTGTCTTCTTATTATTATATACAATCATAATCACTAGGGGATTCTAGAAACATAATAAAACTCTATTATTAAATCAACTGTAGCTGTTCCCGTCTATTAAATTAGAATCTAGTGTTGAAATTTGTTCATATTCGTGGGTTATTTTATAAACGAACGAGAGACTCGTGTTTCTACTGAAATATTTTCTAGGCTTAATTATAATTTGTTATTTAAAATTTTCAACTTAATATTTTAACTTTTTTTAAAGTACAATTTGATATTCTAAAGAAGAAAAAAATTTAGACAAAAATATTCCTATTCAAAATTTGAAACTATCACTCAGGTCCCCTTCTTGCCACTCCTGGAGGGAGAGGAGTGGCAGGTGGTGGTATAGTCGGAGATAGGAGAAGCAAGAGGACAGAGGGTAGGGACAGCCGGAGGTGGACATGAAAGGAGTTTGAAGGATAAAGAAAGTTTTGAATTTGTTATTATAAATTTTAGGACACGAAATTGAAAATATTCAATAGTTAATAATATTAAGTTGTTGAATAAATTTTTTTAGAATATCAAATGAAAAACATGAATAATTAAGGATATTATATTTTAATTAAAATCTCGTTTGGTTCGCAGAATTTTTAGGTTGAAAAAAAAAGATTATTTTTCTATGTTTGGATGTCAAAAGAGAAGTAAAAGAAAGTGATTTTCAATGAAAAAAAAATTAGCAGATTCTATCCATCCAAACAAGAAATTATTTTTCTATATTAAAGTATTCACTTTTTTTTTAAAATTCTTTGACATTTTCAAACAATAAAAGAAAATCAATAGAAATTAAAAAAATTCAATGGAAAGAAAATGACGATAATTTTTTTTTTTTCTCATTCATTCCGCGCACCAAATTAGGCCTAAATCTATTCCCTGTATGCTACCAATACGACTAAAAAACCCCATCGAACTATTCGAAAATAATAGGAATAGATAAAGCGCACCTCCACGATTAATAAGCTCTTTGATGCGGCCCACCAGGTGCAAATATCCGTCCGCATCCATAAACCCGACGTCCCCCGTGTGGAACCAACCGAACTGAAACGCCGACTTATTCGCCTCCGGATTGTTCTTGTACCCCTTCGTAACATTGGGCCCGCGGATACACACCTCCCCCGCCGCTTCGGCGGGGAGCAGGTTCCCCTCCTGGTCCAGCACCGCCATCTCCTGTCCGACCGGCCGCCCGACCGAGCCGGGCAGGTGGGGCCCGTCCTCCGGGAGCGGGTTCGACGACATCAGGTGGGACGCCTCCGTCATGGCGTAGGCCTCCAGGACCGGTGCGCCGAACGCTGACTCGAGCCGCTCCAGGACGGCCGGGGCCAGGGATGCGCTGCAGCTGCGGACGAACCGGAGCTTCGGGTAGGCCGGCTCCGGCTTGGTCGCGTGCCGGTCCAGGAGGATCTGGTGGATCGTGGGGACCGCCGTGTACCACGTGGCGCCCGTCGAGATCATGTCCGACCTGTTTGCAAGGAGACAGGAGAGCAGTTTTTTTTAAAAAAAGTTTATTTAGTTTTAGGATCTCACATATATTAGAATTTGGATTTCAAATTTGGCCTATATTAAAATTTGGTTCTCAAAATTACTGTTCAGAACAGTGATTTTCAGATCCAAATAGTGATTTCGAATCCAAATTCTAACATTTGTCGATTTCGCAAATCCTAACATATGTCCATTTAAAAAAAAATTATTTAGTTTTAGGATCTCACATATATTAGAATCTAGATTTCAAACTTGACCTATATTAAAATTTGAATCTTAAAATTTTCAGATCCAAATAGTGATTTCGAATCCAAATTCTAACGTATGTCGATTTCGAAACGCAAATTCTAATATCCATATATACTGAGACCTTAAAAATAAATTATAGTGTCGCTTCTAATTATGCAATTAAATTCTAGACTCACCAGAAAGTGGAGGCGGAGAACCGACCAGAGGCCGGTAGTGTCGCCGACGCTCCGGCGGAGAGCGAAGAAAGCAAGCCGGCCAGCAGGCCGTGCACGTGGAAAAGGGGCAGAACAATCACGGTCGAATCCGACACGCCCAGCCGGTAGACCGAGCGGATGTTCCGGACGGACGCCGCGAGGTTGTGCTGCGTCAGCGGCACGCCCTTGGGTCGGCTCGTCGTCCCCGAGGTGTGCAGGAAGAGCGCCACGTCGTCCGGGTCGTTCCTCGTGCCCCGTATCGAATCGGAGTCGGAATCGGGGGCGGCCGGGAGGGAGAGGGAGATGCGGTGGGGGTTCTCAACGGATGCGGAGGCGTGCGGGACGCCGATCTTCCTGGCGGCGGCCTGCGCCTGAGGGTTCCCTTCCTGGTTCGTGATCAGCAGCTTCGATTCGGAATCGGACAGGTAGAATTCAAATTCTTCTTGCGTGTACGCAGAATTCAGCGGCGCTGCGGTCGCGCGAGCTCGGATGACGGCTAGGAACATCACCACGAACTGTAGCAACAAATAAATAAATAATTTGTAAGAAATAATTATAATTAATTTTATAATTTAATTTACAACATTGATGATGACATGGAGACCTCGACGGTGTTGGGGAAGGTGAGGGCGACGACGTCGCCGTGGCGGACGCCGGCATTGAGGAGGTGGGAGGCGGCGCGCTCGACGAGGGCGTGGAGCTGGCCGTGGGTGAGCTCGAGCTTGCCGGGGACGGTTAGGGCCCGGCGGAGATGGAAGTCTCCGGCGACTTTTTTGAGAGTTCCGGTGAGAGTGATATCTTCCATTGTTGTAGTTCTCTTGTTTGGTTTGATGACAATGGAATGAGATTCGAAGAGGAGGTTTATAAAGGGAGGGAAATGGCAGTAGAATTGGGGATGGGGCCGGTGGAGAGAAGGTAGGACTAGGGGAGGTGAGGACACGTGTCCACTAGGGAGCGTGGCTGTCTGTTTCGAAGCGGGCTGTGCACGCGTGAGCCCTCCTACGTGACGCTGGACGATGGAGGGAGGCTGGCTCCTACGTTTACGGTCATGGGAGGATTAGGATATAAACGTGGCCACGAGGCAATCTCACCATGGCAATGCAATTACAAACCATATATACAGGTGATATAAACATCATAAAATTTTGTACGACTAATATAATTTTAAATAAATATGTCAGACAGAAAAAATATATATATATAATTATAAAATACAATAATTTCTGTTAGATGGACAATGTTTAATTTTTGCCGGACTCTTTGGCAGAGTTGGTACGGATTAATTTGGATAGATGAGAGATGGAAATGTAAAGGTTATGATTGATTTTATTTATTATATAAGTGGAGGTACTGCCGAGAGAAGGAAAAGAAATAGAAAAAGAAAACACATAAAAAGAGGAGGGAAACAGATATAAAAAAGAGAGGAGGGAAACATAAAGAAGAAGAAGCAGCAGAAGCATACAAAACGGAGAAAAGAAGGCATATTTTTGTATATTATTTTGTTTTTATTTTAATTATTAGAATTATACATAACTTTATTTTTGGCTACCGGTAACATGAATGTTATAATTAAACTCTTCAATCCTAACACTACTCCAACCCTAACCCTAACACTTACTCTACCGCTAACAGATGGCTCCGCCCAAACGATGGACGTATTCCGGAGGGCCTACCACATATTTGATTCTCCAACTGCTCCATGAGTCGCACATATCTAATTTGTTATTTTCTGGACAGGTATACTAAACTTTAATTGTACTAGTTGTTGTAATATATACTTTTCACATGTCTAGTAATAACAAATTTTACATTTTATATATAGCCGTACGATTATATTGACACTATAAGACCGCGAGAGAATGTCACATTGTGGTATGAAGGCAACTTTGGTTTGGAATCTACTAGCGATCAAGAGGTCTTGGTGCACATATTTGACTTTTAGAACATTGACGAGATACATTTCCTATATCACCGCAAAGACTTTATACTAAGTCTAGTTGAGCGTTGGTGGTTCGGACAAAATACATTCCAGCTCCTAGTCGGAGAAATGATTATTTTTCTAGCGGATGTGGCAAATATTTTAGGATTACATATTACGAGTGATCCTATAATATTTGATTATTCATTATCGGATGATATAGTGATTATGGAGTACCTAGGTGTAGATCTGCCAAAATTATACGATAAAAGCTTAGTAACGTATAGTTGGCTGTCGCAATTTCATGCACCTTGATTGTATTAATGATGAAGAGATCTTTGTGGATGATAATTGGGTATGTATAACATTAATGTTAATGTTTATGTAATATATGTAATTTTAGTTTAACTCATATAATTTTTTCATCATCTATTTGTGTCATTGCTTGCACTACAGCGTACTTACTAGCCCTAATTAGTGCAGTTCTTTTTCCTGATTCTTCAGATAAGGTAAACTTACGTTATCTACCATTTTCGAAAGATTTGACAAATCATACACGTCATGCATGAGGATTAGCAACGATGGCATATCTATATAACTCCATATCAGATTTTGTATGTGTGATGTCAGTAGATAAGATTATAAATAATTTAAGTAAATGCATAACATTTGTCACGCACCACTTCCAGAATAGTAGAGAAATACAGGGATGTACATGGCTAGCTACATCGTACAAGGTTTGAAAATGTCGTACGCTGATCATGATTGTTCAGAAGACAAGTTGAAGGACTCTAGCATGCCACTGGCGACTCCCACTACAAAATAAGGTAAAATAGCGACGTTATAGCGACCTCGAAAGCAAACTTCGCTAAATAATATATATTTAGCGACTCCATAAATAAACGTGGCAAAATGTCGATGTTTGCGACATATAGCGACGAATAGCTGCTATGTTAGTATTACTAAAAAAGGCGCTATTGGGGGTCGCTAAATGTCACGAACTTTTGCCTAATAGCGACGTTTAGTGTCATTGTACTTTTGAAGTCACCAAAATTTATAATATTAGCAACGTTTAGCGACGTCTAAAGTCGTCGTCGCTAAAATTTTAAAAAACCTGAGACCAGCAGCTCCCCATACAAAATTGAAAATTTGGTTCCCCAAATTTTCCCCCCCTCCCCACTGCTCCTCCTCCTCACCGCTATTCCCCCTTGACCACTGTTCCGTCTCCAGCTCCCCTACCCCATCGGGATCCCCTCCGGCCACCGCTGCTCTCCTACCTCACTGCTGCTTCCCTGCCGGCCACCGCTTCGGGTGACCCCTCCCCCACCGGGCTCCCTCTCCACTAGGCTCTTCCTCTCCGGCCACCCCTCGTCGATCAATGCCCCTTCTCTCCGGCCACCCCCTCCTTGATCAGGTAAACTCTAACCCTAATCTGGAGACACACGTATACGAACATAGACACAACACATGAAAATGGACACGAACACGAGACACATGAACATGATACGTACACACACACACGAACTGCTCTCAAGACTAACCCTCCCTTGAAGAAGAGGATCCAAAGCCCTAACCCCAAATTGTAAACCCTAAAATTCTCCAAGGTTAACCCTCCTCAATTGGTTCAATTTTTTCTATTACACATATCTCATTTAGAACTATTTTATTTGTGAGTATGAATTTATAAAATTTGTATATATATTAAAAGGTATGTCACGGGCATGTTTTTAAGATATGATACATACACGTTAACATGAGTTGGTATTGACACGGTTATGTAAAATGGTTATATGTGTATTATGGGTCCTAAATTTACGATATATAAGGAAGATTGTACATATATAACCGTATGTTTAGTACATGAATATATGCAAAAATGCTTGTGGCTATTCACGTTAACATGAGTTGGTATTTACACGGTATCGACGTCGCTGATTAACAACGTCACGTTGCTAAACGTCGCTAAATTCAAAAATTTGTGCGATATTACGTCGTCGCTAAATGGCGTCGTTGTAGCAATGAATAGCGACATTTTTTTGTCAGCGACTATTGGATACACGACATCAAACAAACGTCGCTAATTACGTCACTAATTTTATTTAGCAACATTTTTTGGCATATTAGCGACGTTTCTCGGCGTCGCTAATATGTCTTATTTTGGTAGTGCTCTTACGACAGTTGTTTTTGTTGTGGCCTAGCTTCCAACCTTATTACCGGCCAGGACTTTATTAGCACTGACACCAATGACGTCGTCAATACTGGATAAAGTGGCAAGGATCCCTATACAAGACTTTTTTCCATATTACAGAAAGGGATCTCAGGCGTTGTTGAGAAGAACATGTTGTTTGCTCGGATCGAAAGGCCCGCTTCACTTCAAATTAAAGTGCTTGAGGATTCCCATGCAACAAATCTTTAGTTGCAGATCTCAAGTTGATATTGGAGGAGCTAGGGCAACGAGTGATCGAGCTTTGATTAGTACAACAGTGAGACTTTACGGCCATTAACCTGGATGGACATGCCAAACTAATTGCTGATGTATTGAAGGAGGAATCCGTTTATAAAAAGAAAAAGAAAATCCTCGTCCGCGAGTTAACCAAACTTAATCACAAATATGAACAACTAAATGATGCTTGACAAATGGAGCAGATCACTGAACAGATCAAACAACTTTAAGAAACTTATATAAAACTAGAAGCTAATCTGGAAATGGCCACTACAAAGAAGAAAACCTTCATTGACCAAGCAAATGAGGTCGCCATGGCTTCCAGTCGTGGATATGCAGCTCTCTGAATTAGAGAAAGAACACTCTGAGCTCACACCCTTTAAAGACGAAGCTTCTTGTTAAGAAGAAGCTCAACGTCAGGCTGAAGAGACAAAACGGTCTGAAGTAGAGTTTTGAAGAGGAGAATTAATGAATTCTACTCAACACCTGAAGATTTTTAGATCTTGTGGAGATCTCTCCTTTTTATGGCTTGAGAAAAGCATACTTTTTATCTTCCTTTCATCAAAATTAATAAAGAATATTCCTTTTCGTCGCCAAATTGTTGGAATATGAATGCGAATACTTTACTAAAAAATATCGTAAAATATCACAAGAGGAAATTGTCGGATAATTTTAGTAGATTTATTACCTATGGCATACCTAAGACTAGGTATAGATAATAAGTTGAAATAGAGGGACTATTAGAGGTAGTATGGTTATGATTGAAACAATAAATTCGTAAGGGATAAATAGTAAAAAAATTGAAGATAACTTCATTGATATATCTCAATAGATCGATCCACTATCCAATGACATATCTGTTAGCCTAATGATCTAATTATGTTTCTTATTATGGTTATTCGATTAAGTTTAACATTATAATATCACTAATATTTATAATATCACTATTTATACTTTAAACTAACTACCATAGTCCTAATGTGCATTATATTTATCATACTTGCTACAATGTATATTTCTTTGTATGTCAAATATGTATTTGCAGAAAAGCAAGAAGCAATATCAACATGGATATATGTAATAAAGAAATTATGATGGGCCAAAGATTACGGCATTCCACAAGATTTTTTTGAATCGTCCAACGACATCTCCGGAGCCACGCACTCAGGTGTTCCACTGTCCTCTTAGCAGACGGGGGTCTAGGGGACAGCGCCCCCGTTGGGTTTCAGGGGCAAAGTCCCTGAAAGGGATTCAGATTTCACAATCTAGTTATTTCTAGACTACAACCGTCAATGGATAAACCCATCATATATCAAGCAAAGAAGCTAAGCCATGCCATCATTATTTCAAGAAAAGAAGTCTATGCCTGCTAAAATATATTTGGAGTTTGTAATGATTCTTAGGAATAATTATAAATACAAGAAATGGATGACAAAATCGAAAGCTATGGTAGATAACAACCCTAGATCTTGTTTGGATAGTCATTCAAAAGATTCGGCGAATCTCTACGGATGACCGACGAAAGATCCGAATGGACCACAAAAAACCTTCTGTGAGCTATCAGATCATTCGACGAAAGCTTACAAAAATCCAACAGATAATTTAATTTGTTACCATTTGGAATCCAATAGTCGGATCCTATCCCATCAATGATCCCAATGGCTATATTTGTATCCATTGCACACTGCAGGTGAAGATTCGACGGACGTCTGCGGATGACTGACGGATCTTTCGCTCGCTTAATGAAAGTTATATTATTTGTACTTTCCATTACTTTGGTTATAAATAGCCTTGAACTCCTTCATTCAAGGTTGATGCTTTGAGCCTAAAAGTTTCTAATCTACCAGAGCCTATCCACAAACAACTCTACCAACGCTTTCACTTGCCTACCCACAAATTGTGTTAGAGTATTCTTGAGTTATAAAAGTTCGATCTTCATCTTGTGTAAGAAGAACAAAACTTTCATATGTTAAGTTGGAGAGTCTTCGGATAAAAGCTCTCGTGTATTGAAGTCGGAGAGGCCTTCAGATAAAAGCTCTCGTGTAAGAAGTTAGTGAGTCTTCGGATCAAAGCTTACGTTGTACTATTTGCGATAATAGTGGATTAAAGCCAGAAAGAGTTTCGGGACTAGACTGTCCTTATGGAGGAAACCAGGATACATTGGGTATCAGTATTTTATTGCTTCTTCTCTTACACTCTTAATTTTAAATTACCTACTAGCAATCTTATTATGCTTGATTAGTAAGCTTGACCCTATTCATCCCTCCTCCAGGGTGCTTTTAATTGGTATCAGAGCAAAGACTCTATTGTTAGCCTTAACATCCTTAGAGTAGGATCATTATTATTATTTCTATGGCATCGTATTCCTCCTCCGTTAAAGAGGGTTCTTTTTATAGTGGCATAGACAAACATGTTTCTTCTAAATGCAAGAAATGCTTCTAAGTGGAAAGCCATGGCTAAACAATTTTAGAGATTCTTGATGGCTTCATTGTACAAATGAAAGACTTTTAAAAGGTTGTTCATTTAGAAGAAGCTTATGAGTTGTTGAGAAATAAAAATAATAATTTATTATCTAGACTTGATTCTCAAAACTCATCATGTATTTCTTTAAAGAGTTTGATTGAGGCTTTAATTTTGAAAATCAAATCTCTTTCGTCATCTATAGAAGATCTCAAAAGGCAATCACATGAGTTAATATTTTTTGCATGATTCTTCTATTGATACTTTAAAGAAACAAAATGATGTTTTCATCTCTAGAATTGTTTCTTTTGAAAAAGAGAATGATTTATTGAATGCTAAATTTGATTCTTTTACATTGTATGCATGATGATTTGTTGTTAGAATATGATATTCTTAAAACCAAATCTTCGCATGCTTCCTCTAGAGATATCCATTATTATAGTATGTCACACGATCACAACCATGCTCATTCTGATACATGTGCATGCACTAGTATTAGGTGCTTATTTTGCTCCCGTATTGGTCATATGAAGTTTGCTTGTCCTATTCGTAGGAGTTTTACTACCAAGCTAGAGTAAGATGCTACTTGGATTTTCAAAGCTAACAAATAGGATCCAAGTTTATTTGGACACCAAAGTCTTCGTCAAATATTGTAGGTGGAGCTTGTTGTGTCGGGACAAAACATCGATGAGCGTGTGGTGGTTGCAATGCTAAAAAGGTAGTCTTCTAAGCAATTGCACCAACACAAGTGTGGCCACTATAGTTGTCACGATCCGCACCCAGTGTAAGGGTACAAGTGCATAACAGCGTCCCAGCCTACGCCGCAGAATCGGTGATAGAATGCTGTACTAGGTCACTATCTGAACAATAACTCACACAATATATAATGTACTTGTCATAATCTTAACTCCGAACGGAGGACAAGTATAGATATAATAAAGCTCAATCACAGTCTAAGCACGATAAGATAACAAAGAAGTTTATAACTAAAGACTAAACAACAACAACAAATATAAACTACTAAATAATAATATCTCAAACAACTCAAATAAAAACTCAATATCTAAGTTATTACAATTCAAGTTCTAAACATGAAATCTAAACAAGTCTACTAGCTAGTCTCTCGATCACTTCGGAGAGTCGGGGCCAAAGGTAGTTAATCTATCTCTGGATCCATAGCAAGTAAGACAAGTATCCTCGGGGTAAACATCTGTAATATTTTGTCAACGTATCTAGTCAAGATTGGAACAAGCACAACTCATCTAGAAATCTCAAGTAAATGGCAAAGACTATAAAGCAGTTATAGATAGTTATATTGATGAACATAAAAGTTTTATACATGTAATGATGTAGAGCAATAGTATAAAGTACAAGAGAAGTAATGTAACGAATCAGAAGATCATGACAATGATGACTGTAAATAAAATCTAGCTGAACTAGAGTAATGATATAAGTCCAGACAGTACAATGTAAGTCGAGTGTAATCCCAATGTGAGTCTAATATAATATGAGTCGAATGTGATTCAAATCAATATTTTAGTAGGGTAGTTCGAATAAGATGGTGCTAATAATGATCCATGTGATGTTTCTAATGATGATTCCAATGTTCCAAGTGTGTTTTAAAATACTGAGAATAGACATGCAAACGGGTAAGGGGTAAATCTGGCACATCGCACACTGATCAGGTGAGAGATGGCTAGTGTTCGAATATCGTTCAAAGAGAGGTGGTTCAAATAATAGGAATGTTTACATGTCTACTCAAATATTTTCTCTGCCCAACAAATATAAGTGAATCCATAATCTGATACATAAATCGAGTACAAGTCCAATCAGCACATGAAGATGCTAATATGTGGTTCGAATAGTAGAGGCTAGATGAAGTAAAGTATGTGTGTCACATACATGAATTCAGAATACCAATCTATGTTTGTAACAAGAATCAAATAGAACTAACTAGAACTGAAATACAGTAATCGACAAGTAAGTGAAAGAACTATTAGAGAATGTACTCGCCTGATACCCTGAATGACTGATATATATCAGATGTCTGAACCGAGTCACAATGTCCTAATTAGAGCAATATAGGTTAAGATATGTTCAATATAAGGTAAATGAAGTTTACAATGTAATCTACATAATTCTAGGTCGTTCTAGGTCAAAGTCAACTCTTGGTCAACTGTCTAGGTCAAACTTAGGTCACTAAGTCAATATTGGTCAACTTTAGTCAACCACGTAAACCATGGTCAACTTATAAGGTTAATTGGTCACATATTGACTCAATGTTGACTTTTGTCAACTCTAGTCAACCAAGTCAAACTCTAGTCAAACTTTAATCAACTTAGTCTACAAGTCAAGTTAGCCTATTGAGTTCAATACCAAGTCATTCTAGGTAACACAAGGTATAGTCTATAGTCTAAGTACTCATGAGTACATATACCTAGGACCTCATATATATATATATATATATATATATATATATATATATATATATATATATATATATATATATATATATATATATATATATATATATAATATATATATATATGTATGGATATATACATATGTGCTAGGTATAGGTACATGGGTATATATCCATAATATGTATGGATATATACCCATGTACCTATACCTAGCACATATGTATATATCCATACATATATATATATATATTATATACCGCATACCATAACATTTTTTTTTTTGGAGAAACTGTTACCTTTATTGATAAAAAGAGGGTAATGATTACATCTGACCTCATGGTAACTAAGACAGAGAAATAAAGAAAAACACTACTCTAACGCCCAGAGAGGGATAGACGGGAGTTGACGACAACTGGAAAGAGACTTCCGAAACTGTCGCTTCACCTCCCGAACCAAAAAGACCAACCCAGCACCACGCCCCTCGTACCGATGCTTGTTCCTGTTCTTCCAAAGCACCCAAATGATCTCCCCAGCCAATGATCTCCGAAGATGACTACCCTGTCCCCGACACCACCTTTGAAGAAAGACTAGAAAGTCACTATGCATCCGAGCCTTGAAAAAAACCTCGGAAAGCAGACCAAAACCGTCATAGCAAGGTCCCCATGGAAGAATATATGCTGAAGGGTCTCCCCATGCCCAGTCTGACAGCAATGGCACCTGGATGCCAGATGGAAGCCAATCTTCTGAATATTGTCATCAGTAGGGAGCCGGTTGTGACAAACCCGTCACATCAGAATGCTCTACTTCGCCGGAATACACTTGCCCCATATATTAGAAAAGAGAGATGATGTAGGGTTAGAGATCCGACAACATCTCCAAGCCGCAGCCATCGTGAAAGAACCTTTTCGCTCACCCCAGACCAATGAGTCAGGATCCGAAGTACAAGTCAGATTCGCCTCTCTGAGCCGCCCCGCTGCCTCTATTCCAAACTGCTCCAAAAACAAAGACAAATCCCATCCAGTGGTTGTCCAAAAAGAACGGATAAGCGGGCCACCATTATCAGAATTCCTCACCCTCGAATCTCTGATCTTCCTCCCCCTATTCGAAAGTGCCCGAACAGTCACCGTTCGTTGTGGAAGAACCACCCTTCTTCCAGCCAATCTGGCCGACCTCCGAAGCTCCCCAGTGCCCAAGCGCTGTGAAGCCGTCGAAACAGACTCCCTCTCCTGTGTTCGACTCCGCACCCGAATCTGTCTCCCCGTTCCGCGCCTGGTCCCCGGAGTCACTCCCTCAGCCGAAGGAATAGCAACACTATCCAACCGAGGACCCCCGGAATCCAATCTTCACACCTCGCTGATCCCTCGCCCCGCCCAAGTTTAAACGAGATGTGCGGCTCCGCCAATTTTCTTCCCCGTAAAATCCGTTGCCAAATATGAGAGCCCTTGGAATTCATAAACGCATCACAAGGATGACGCTTACGAAAATATTTGATTTAAGAAGCGCCACCCAAAGGCCCTTCCCATGCCTCAACTTCCACCAAAGCTTCATAGAAAAAGCATCCATAATGTCACTCAGGCACTTGATCCCAAGTCCGCCTTCGGACTTAGTCCGAGTAACGAACCGCCACGCCAGCCAACTCCTCTTAGCCACCCATCCTTGCTATCCCAGAAGAAAGCCGCAAACATCTTCTCAATCGTCCTGAGAACTGCCCGGGAAGGACAACATGCAGCCAATGTATACATAGGGATAGAAGAAAGTACATTCTTAATAAGGACCAACTTACCCCCAGGAGAGAGAATCTTGTTTTGCCAACACGTCAGCTTCGAACGGATCTTATCCAACAAATAGCTGAACATCCCCGCATTCCTTCTCCCGCAAGTTAACGGGCAGCCCAAATAAGAAAACGGCAAAGTACCGGTACTAAATCCGAAGAGAGTAGAAATAGTCCGAGCACGGTCCTCACTCAATGGTGTCGCAGTATAAAAGGCCGATTTGGAATAATTAATCTTCTGTCCAGAAACAACCTCATATCTATGCAATACTTGCTGAAGAGCACGCAATCCAGCAATATACCCCGAAGTAAAAATAAGAACATCATCCGCATAAGCCAAGTGCGAGATACGCGGTCCCCCTATCAGAGTGTGAAATGAAGATCTCCTATCTGTGTCTTGAAGAAGCTTGAGGTTCCGAGAGAGTACCTTCGCAGCAATAATGAAGAGAGCCGGGGAGAGAGGGTCCCCCTGTCGGATCCCTCTAGACGCCGAGAAAAAAGCAGTAGGAGCGCCATTAATAAGAACCGCATATCGGGTATCTGCCAGGAGACGATATATAATATCACAGAAGACCTCATTGAAACCAAATCTCCTAAGAACCCGCAGGAGGAAGTGCCAATTGACTCTGTCATAGGCCTTCTGCATGTCCAGCTTAATAGCAGCATTTCCACCATGGTTGGGTTCCCTTATAGAAGCCACCATATCCTGAACAATAATGATATTGTCCACAATCTCTCTCCCCTTAACAAAAGCACTTTGCTCTGGAGAAATAATTTTGGGAAGATATTCCCGCAACCTGCAAGCAATGATCTTGGAAATAATTTTGTTACAGAAATTGCAAAGGCTAATAGGACGAAAATCAGAAAGGTTCCTCGGGTGCTCGACTTTAGGAATAAGAATTAAGAAGGTATCCGAAACGGATAACGGAAGACGTGCACCCAAGACAAAAGAGCCAACTGCTTCCTCCACATCAGCAGCAATAATGTCCCAACACACTGAGAAGAATCTCCCAGAAAAGCCATCCGGTCCGGCGCCACTAGCCGGGTCCATCCCTCGAACAATCTCCAACAGCTCCGCTCTATCTGGACAACGAACAAGATCAACATTGTCCTCCATAGAAATAATTCTAGGGATGACATCAAAGAAGGCGTCCTCATCTGAAATAGGCTCAGCTCTAAACAGCTTCGAAAAGAATAGAGCCGTCTCCGTCGCTACCTCCGCAGTAGACCCAGTTTCTGATCCATCAGTCCGAATAATTTTCTGAATACCCGTCTTTCTTTGCCTGCTCCTAGTGCACTCATGGAAAAACTGAGTATTCTTATCACCTTCCAGATCCCATCTCAATCGTGCTTTTTGTTTCCAGAAAGAATCCTCCACCTGGACCTTTTGCTTCAATCTGGCGACGACCTCCATCCAAGAAGCCCTCCCCCTCTCCGACGGATGGATCTTATAGTCCTGCTCCGCCGCCAAGGCAGTGTCCTCAGCCTGACGGACCTCCTGGAAAACGTCGCCGTAAGTAGCTCTGCTCCAACCAGCCAGAACATGCCCCGTTGTCCTTAAGCGCATGCCCAACCGCTCCAGCGCATCATAATGCCAGCATGAATTCCACGCCCGGGCCACGATCGCAAGAAAATCCGGATGAGAAGTCCAAAGATCAAGAAAACGGAAGCCTCTACGCACCGGGGAAGAAGCTGGCTGGCAGGATATCAAAAGAGGAGAATGATCATATTCCGCCCGATTAAGATGCTCGCAAGAAACCTGGACTCCATCCAACCAACTACCCGTTACGAGAAGCCTATTAAGACGTGATCCCTGCCGATCCATCCCCGTCTGCCCGTTCACCCAAGTATATATGCTACCTCTGAAACCAGCATCGGAGAACCCGGCCGCCAACTGAAAGTCGAGGAAGTCCGCAATAGCCCTCGTGTCAGGGGGTCGACCTCCGAATTTTTCATCCGGAGAAGCAATGATATTGAAGTCCCCGCCCACCGCCCAGGGCAAAGCAATATCCCTTGTTTGGACGTCCAGAAGGTGCCTCCACAGACTCCTCCTCCCCTGTCGTGTCCCTGCACCATGAACTATCGACAACCGCACCGGGGCCGAAAAACAACTCAGAGAAAGCTACACCGTGATAGCCTGGTCACAGGAATCAGTACAAGTAATCCCAAAACCCGACTTACAGAAAATCCAAATATTGCCCTTATCATTGCAAAAGATATCATCAAAACCCAACCTCAGTCGATAAGAAAGAAGCTTAGAGGATATCACCTTGGGTTCAATAATGGCAAGAACCTGAATCGAGTTGGTCCGACACAAAGACCTGAGACGGGATAAAGTAGCTCTGTTCGCCGTCCCCCGAACATTCCAGATAAGGAATTTAACCGTGGACCCTCTGGGGGTCCCGCCTAACCCGGGAAGCATGAGATCGAAGAAGCCGATCCGACTGAGGT
>JANAVB010022800.1:1554233-1639368 GCA_029216955.1 Iris pallida
AACAATCATTTCTATGTGGTATTTCACCAAACACCTTACACTACATTACGATACGCCTCCGATACGCATATTAAATGGATACGAATTCCTACCAAACTTGGTCTACAGGTGTATGGTACCTAGATGCATGTATCTATGAAGAGAAATCAGAAGTTTAAAGGGTTTAGAAGCCATTACCTATTGAGAGTCAGAATCTCAATGAAATTTGCCTAGAGATGAGATCCACACCAATTTGCTATGGTCCAAGAGCCTTCAATCCTTGCTAGCTAGCCTCCAATGATCTCCTCTACAGCAAGGGAGTGCAATGCAAAAGACTAGGCTCAATTTGGAGGTAATTTAGAGAATGATTTGGAGAAGAACTCAATTTAGGGTTTCAAGATGTAATGAAAAGAGGCAGAGGGTGCTAACATATGTTTATATAGGCAAGGGGCTGCCTCTTGGCTGGTTATAATGTTTCTAGGGTTAGGTTTTGGTTCAATTGCATTTAAAAACCTTCACAAGGTGTCAATTTAAGCCTTTCTAGTAAAGGCCCAAGCAAATTAGAATTTTTAGCTAAAATATCTAACTTAGACTAATATCTAGATATTACAAACCTTGTCATTTAGTTGGAACCTACTAATGAAATATCTAGGCTCATGACTAACATCTAGATTAGGACAAATTCTAGGTTAAGGCTTAATATATAATTAGCACAATATTAATTAATCAAAATTCAAATTAAGCACAGTCACAAATGGCCAAAATATCCTTAGCCTAAAAAGTGGTAATTAGCTACTCTAATCACATGGAATAGGTCTCCATGGTCGTGGTTAGTCTCTAGGCAAAGTAACTCTAAGGTTATACTAGTAGAAGTGTCCAAAGTCACAATACACTAAATTAAATAGTATAAAAATAATTAAAAATTACCATAAATTATTGACATGATTTAAATCCTATTATTTAAAGATAAATTCTACAAAAGTTTAAAATTACTCTCATTTTAGAAAAGTGGTGGTTACAATAGCCACTTTGGTAACATATTAAATGATTCTTCCTATATGATTTATATTTAAAGAATCTAGCATGTTTCTATTGATGTCTTACTACTTTATCTCATTGATATCCTTTAATTACTTATTTTTTTAAATCAGTGTGAGATATGATACTAGCTTGCTTAGTTAACTCTCTTGCAATTACTTTTATCTAGCATGACTAGTTGTTTAGCTTAATGATTAGTTCACACTATATAGTTTATCACATATTATATATTAGTGTGACACATTTATCTATGCATGCTTTTTATTCTAAGTCTTTATTTATGAATCATGCATATCATTCTAGTCCATAGGAGCCTGAGTTATCTTTTGTTTTGAGTTAATGTGTTTTTAACTCTCCATCTTTAATGTTTTTAAGATAGTTAGTTCTCACCGATTTGTCTTTAATATGTCATATTTAATTTTAATCGGCATTTGTGATTATATGTATTCAGCACAAGCCTTTTGTTACTTGAAAAGTATATACTTGTATTTTTTTTAACCTTGTGCTTGCATAATATATTCACTATTGATTCTCATATTTTATTTTGATTAACATCTTGTGAATCAATTGTCTTTGCCTAATAAAGTATGTTTATACATATTTTGAATTTTTAATAGCTTTTCAAATATTTATTAAGGATAAATGACCTTATACATTAAATTTTTATTTATATGTTGTTCATGTATCTCTTATATTGATATATAGTTTCGTATAAATATCTTTATGTGGACAAATGAGTTAAGCTCAAATTTTATATTGATTTGAAGAGTATTTAATTATACTTGTTATTTTTAAACTTGTGCTTATATATCTGATACTTTAGCTATTGATTATTTTGACCAAATTTGCGTATTTTTTCTTAAATCAATTAGCTTTTTCCTTAAAACCTTCTTTTGATGATATCTTCTTGGCTTTTTGGTTGACTATGGATACATGATTTTCATTTGGTTTATAATATTTGATCATTTTATGTATGTCTTTTTGAGATATATAGTTTTACATATATTAATGTTTTTCTAACTTTGATGTTGAGAGAAAATGTTTATTAATGTCTTGTTCATGACTAATTATGGATGTTCATTTAAGAATCACACCGTTTTATGCTTCATCTTGTTTTTAAATTTATCTCCTTTAATTAGTGCACATTTACTAGTCTATATCTTTTTTTTTCTCTATAGTGTACTATGAAAGATTTATTAAAATATCCTTCTTAGCCATCTTCAGCTTTTAGCTTTCTTGATCTAGTTGATTTTTTACTGCTCATTCCTTGGACATTATACTTCCTTTATATTATTGTGGCCCAATTATATTTCTGTAGCACATGAGAATACATGTAATTGATACATCATATTTCTTATGACTTTAGCTAATATGGTTTGAGCTTTTGTGTTGAGATCTCCCATCTCCAGAATACACTTATTTCATAATGGCTATAATATTTTACATTCTCTAGATAGATCTATTATTTTATTATCTTGGATTGATCTTAATACTTGAAAAAAAAAGATTTTTATTATTGTATTTTCATGAATATCTCTTTTAGCCCTATGTTGATAAGAGCCGATTTTATTTATTTGTGTTATCTTATGCTCTCATCCTTGCTTAGTAGAGAATCTAAATCATTTTGTTCATTCAAAATGTTTGCCCAATTTTGTGAATTCTATGCTTAAGCAAGTATCTTTATTGTTAATGACTTAAGGTTTAATGAGCACATATATCTTGTTAATGTTTTACCTCATTAATCTTAATTAGTTATATAGCTTGCTTATTTATGATATATTGTTAAGCTATATAATTTTGGTTCACTTTTACTCATCTAGTTATTGTTTTTTATTTCAATCTATATATGATATGCTAGTTTTGAAAAATAAGATATGTGAATTGCCTTGACGTGATTTGTATTTTATCTTAGATACATGCCTTTTTCTCTAAGTTTGACAAGCTTCTGATTTGATCTTGTTTTTCAAAGAGGTTTGTGATTTCTTACTTTAATATCTTTCCATACAAGTCATTAGTAAGTATCTCTTAAATTTATCTCATTTTTTGAGTCATGATTTCATCGTATTATCATATTGCATCTTATTTGATTAAATTTGTAATCATTTAAATGAGATTGACTCTTCTTCATATTTTCTATTGACTTATGATATTTTATCATAAATATGGATTTGAGATTTTCTCTTGCTGAGATTTATTGTTGGATCATGTTTAATTAGTTTGTTTTTCTTGATAATGATCCTTATGATTGAGTAGACATAAATTATGTAATTATTGATTAACAAGTTAATTTATTACTCTACTTTGACTACTCATGGATTATCACATATGAGCCTTTTCTATTTGAACTTTATTAATTTTTCATTTAGTATTATCAAGGTTTATATTTTACCCGTTGATGGGTACATATGTGATAAAATATATTTGGTCCATGCAAAGTAATAATTTTGCTGGTTCTTTCTTAATTAGATAATCATGGACATGATATGTTATTTGAGTTTTATTTTGTCTCTTTATTTTCGTGCTATATATTATGATTTTCATAATTATTGCTTTAGTTGACTTTAATATTCCTTTTCATGATGATCTTTTTCTCAAAAGGTAACATACATTAATCTATTATATTTAAATATGAGATCCTTCTACATAGGTTAATGTATGATATCTTTTGATTATATATTCTTAATTAAAATATTCTTTTATTTGTTCAGCTTTACTATCTATTGATTGGATATCTCTTCTTATCTAAAGATGATAATTTTTATTTTCGTGACGATTCTATAGCCTTATATGCATTGAGCAAGGGGAAGAAATCAATTAGCTGATCTTTTAGTTATATATTTTATGCTATAAGTGCTTTAGAACTAAATACACATATTTTGAGGGGGGGGGGGGGGAAATTAATTGGTTCAATTCATTTATACCCTTTAATATGTCGTATACATAGTTCATCATGAACCAATGTTCTTAATTTTTATATATTAATTATTGATGTCATGATATTCTTATTTTATGAAGGGATTTTGAGAGTGCATGCGATTGTCTTTATTATTTTGTTTCCCTCTTTCATATGGGTTTAAATAGTTCATCTTGTCAATATTAACTTGCTTACCTTCGTGATGACTATTGAGCTTTTATTGATTTGGCTTTCCTTGTATGTTTAATTGTTTTTTGGCTTTTCTTGTTGAGGTCTTACCCAAGATTCATGATTTATATCATATTGGCAATATTTTAAGGGAGAACATTCAAGTCGACTAATCAATTATTTTTCTCCTTTACCTTCATGTTTATCTAAATGGTATTCATATAGCATGATAAAGTAATTGAGTTCAAATGCATAAACTTGGATAAGCAAATAGATTTTGCAATAATAAGATTATATTAATTGCTCTATTTTATTGATCATTTTTTTTATTTTGTTCCACTTTATTTGTGGACAATTGTGACTATCAATGGTTAATTTGATCAATGTTCAAAGTTTATATATTCCTATATCTCAATTGGCATATATCTTCATTGGTATCTATTATTTTGTAATTATCTAATCCTCATGGCTTTTAATTGAAATTATTTATTTCATAGTTCTCTTCCAAAACTATAATAATATTCCATATCATATTATGTTTTGGGCTTATTCCTGGATTTCTAGTTGGTAAAATATTTGTTGATTGTTTTCAAATCCTTTTAGTTTTACCAACTATATTGTGTTTTGACAAACAATCTTCTAATTTGATATTCTATATTGAGTATATATCTTTTTAAACTTGTCTTTACATACTTGTTCAATTGTTTTAATTGGTATATCTTGATCATGATTGTCTATGTCTTACTCATGCTCTGATTTATATGCTTGAGTTTGATTTCATTTTCTCTCTTAGTGCGGGGAAGCTTTTTTTTTTTATCATGTCAAAGAGAAAGAAGTAAGTTTAAGTATGTGTTAATATATTTAAGTAGTATTCTTTTAGTGATATATGCTTATGTCCTTTACATATTAGTGATATATGCATCTATTATGTCTATATGAAACTTAACGGATTTGCCATAATCGAAAAGGGAAAGATTGTTGGTCCAATGATTGTGTCATGTTTTTGAATATGGTTAATTGATTAAGTTTAGCTTTATCATCACTAATCTTTATGAAATCACTATGTCATCTCTATTTATACTTATATATTTTAGTGATATATGCTTATTGTTTTACATATTAGTGATATGAGCTTTTGCTAGATTATTTGGCTAACAATCTCCCCATATTAGTGATATGGAGAGATTGTTAGCCCAGTGATCTATGTTTTTATTATGGTTATTCGATTAAGTGTAACATTATAATATCCCTAATATTTATAATATCACTATTTATACTTAAACTTGGCATAGTCCTAATGTGCATTATATTTATCATACTTGCTACAATGTATATTGTTATGTACGTCTAACATGTATTTGCAGAAAAGCAATAAGCAAGATCAACATGGACATATGCAATGAAGAAATCATGATGAGACAAAGATGACGACATTCCATAAGATTTCTCTTTACCGCCAAATGACATCTCCGGAGCCATGCACTCAGGGGTTCTGTTGTCCGGTCAGGGGACGGAGGTCGAGTGGCAATGCCCCCCCCCCCCCCGCGTGGGTTCGAGGGTGAAGCCCCTGAAAGGTATTCAAATTTCACAATATTTGGGTTTTTTTGGACAACATCCGTCAAGGGATAAGGTCGTCATATATCAAGTAATGAAGCCAAGCCATGTCATCATCATTTCAAAACTCTAAATAAGCCTGCATGCTAAAGTATAGCTGTAGTATGTAATGAGTCTTAAGAATAATTATAAACACAATAAATGGATGGTAAAATCGAAAGCCAGGGTAGATAACAACCCTAGATCACGTTTGGCAATCATTCGAAAGATCCGAAAGATCCCCGCAGATGATCGACGGAAGATTCGAATGGACCACAGAAAACCTTCTGTGAGCTATCAGATCATCCGATGGAAGTCTGCAGAAATATAACAGATAATCCAATTTGTTACCGTTTAGAAACCAATGGTCGGATCCTGTCCCATCGATGACCCAACAAATATATATATGTATAGTCGTTGCACAATACAGGCGGAAGATCCGACATACGTCTGTGGATGACCGACGGATCTTCCGCTCGCTGAATGAAAGTTGTATTATTTGCACTTTCCATTGCTTTGATTATAAATAGCATTGAATCCCTTCAATCAAGGTTGATGCTTCGAGCCTAAAAGTTTCTAATCTACCAAATCCTATCTACAAACACCTCTAACAAAGCTTTCACTTGCCTATCCACAAATTGTTAAGTATTCTTGAGTTATAAAAGTTTGATCTTCATCTTGTTGTAAGAAGATCAAAAACCTTCGTGTGTTAAAGTTGGAGAGTCTTCGGATAAAAGCTTTCGTGAAGTTGGAGAGTCTTCAGATAAAAGCTCACTTTGTACTATTTATGATAATAATAGATTAAAGCCGGAGAGAGTTCCAGGACTGGATTGTTCTTATGAAGAAAACCAGGATACATCGGGTGTCGTTATTTTATTGTTTCTTATCTCGCACTCTTAATTTTTAAATTTTCATTAGCAATCTTATTGTGCTTGATTAGTAAGCTTGACCCTATTCACCCCCTCTAGGGTACTTTAAATGTCAACAGTGTGATATGGATCGCAAATTCAGGGCATTTATTCAGAGGTAATATGGAGGTAGTAAACTTTTAAAGACGCAATAGAGAATTAATTTTAGAAAATAATTCAAAGGTAATATCAACATGATTAATTTCTTGGATTTCATCGAATTCTGTTAGATAGTGGATTGTTTCAGATCCAACATCCAATTGGGGATCAGAAATAAGAATTCCTTAGAGCAATTGGGCTCCAAGAGTTGGTTCACTCTATTCAGGAAGAAAAGAGCATAATTATTTTATTAGAAGATAATTCAGAGTAATATGCACATGAACAACTTCTAAAAATAGGCAACTAGGCTTTAAGGACAAATTTTGCTGGATATGAAAATTTAACTGATGATCTCTACGAAAACGTTCCGTAGAATCAGAGGACAATTCCACCGAGGAAGTTTGAGGATTTATTATCTATGGCATATCCAAGACTATTGAATATAGATAACATCTCGAAGAATTATTAACTCAACTAGAGATTAACAATGCTGGGGAAAACAGAAGTATGCTTTCCAATCGTATAGAAAACAACTCTATTGAGTATCTTCCATTATGCTAGGAAATTTTGGTGGATCTAATAATGCATTCAAAACTCTTGAATACAGATAATATCTTGAAAACACATTTTATTGGGGAGGGGGGGTTAATAATTGTTACACTGTACATTCATATAACCATATTAGTCTGTTAGAGATTTATATGAATGTTAATATTATTAGACATAGTTTTTCTTCAAAAACTTGTCATTGATTGGCATCATAAGCAAGTCACCATTAAGCTTTGCGAGCCTATAAGCTCCGTTGGAATACAATTACTCCACAACAAACGGACCATCTCATTTAGGCTAGAAATTTTTTCTG
This sequence comes from Iris pallida, assembly GCA_029216955.1. Taxonomy (NCBI): domain Eukaryota; kingdom Viridiplantae; phylum Streptophyta; class Magnoliopsida; order Asparagales; family Iridaceae; genus Iris; species Iris pallida. The sequence goes on from JANAVB010022800.1 coordinate 1,561,795, forward strand.
CATTTGTGCGTCATGACCATCGTTCTTCTCACTGGTAAGATAAGGTCACCGACTTGAAACACTATTTCCTCACCTTCTTGTTAAAGGCTTTAGAAATGCGTGCTTGGTATAGCTTAATACATAGTTGAGCTAACAAACATTTTTTATCAAGTGCCTTCAACTCTTGTAATCATAAATGATCATTGCCTTTGGTTGTTAATCACTTGAGAGAGCAATTTGGAGAGAAGGAACTTGAATCTCCATGGGAAGAACTACTTCTCTCCAATAGACTAAAGAATACGGCGTATTGCTAGTCGGAGTTTGGATCGTTGTGCGATAGTCCCAAAGACATTCACTAAGCTTCTCATTTCAGTCTCGTTTATTGGATGAAACGAGCTTCCCGAGGAACTTGATTATTGTCTTATTAAACTTTAGCTAACCTATTCGATGCTAGATTTTGCGTTGCCGAAGCTATGTTCAGAATTCGGTTCTTATCACAAATTTAGACCAAAAAAGAGCATAGCTCATAAACTATGGTCCATTATCATGAATTATCCTTCTTTGAAGACCGAAGCGATAGATGACGTGATGCTTAACAAAACTATTCATATTGGACATCTTTACTTCGATGAGTGGTATAGCTTCAGCCCATTTGGAAAAATAATCGGTTATTATAAGGATAGACCAATGTTCAATAGCTAAAGGATGGCTGATTGGACCAATGATGGCATACCCCAAGCTTCGAATGGCTATGCTGTAATAGTCCGGTGTAGGTATCACCACCAACTCTTCTACCAAAACTACCACCATGCCACTACATGTAATGTCCCAGTTGTAGGACCGTTGAGCACCTCTAGAGGGGGTGAATAGAGTGTCTGCGAGTGCAGCAAAAATTATTACTAATTAAAAATTAAGTATTATATATTATGGCAGATAAAAGACGGTAAATAAAATGCGGTAAAGTAAGAGTCAAGAAATCAAACTCAGTGGCACATTGATGTATACTAGTTGTAACGTCCCAGTCCCAAAATACGGAGGACTAGAAACGTAGATATGCCAGTTGTATACGTACGAAGTATACTCCAATATATGGAAACCTCGTATGGATACATAAGCTGTAAAATACAATAGAACCATAACTAATCTCATCCACACAAAATAAAAGAATAGGAGATATCATATAATCAACTATGAAATTGTCATTTGGTACATGTAGTTGGGCGGAGACAAATCCACTACCAACTATGAAAAGAAATACATAACAAAAGAAAGATTTTGGCGAGCGAAGCGAAGACGATCCAAATGCAATCATCCTCGAGGAAATAGCGACGAACACGACTAGAGCTAGAACACCTGCGAAAGACAATAACACACACCTGGAGAGATAACCAGGTCCTCAGAGGGACGTAACAAGACACATAATATCATGCCATATAAACTGAATAAATATTGCTCAAATAATTAAGTAAATCGAATTATAACATGGTCCAATACGCACCTACTGAACGAGCGTACCATCCCCCCAACCAAACAAGGACAGGAGATGGTAAACTAATTCACGGTAACATGTCTTCCCATACTATGAATCCAATATGGTATCCGGACCCAAACAAGGTTCAATACCTTCTCATCGAAGTAGTAAGTCACACCTACAACCAAACAAGGACAAGATGTGACGAACTAATCTGCGACAAGTTATTGTTCCAAGCCACGGTCAGATACAAGTATCCAAACCAAAAGTACTCGTACCTAACGGATAAAGGTAGCCTACCGTTCTAAGTGAAATGTAGTTAAGAACAATCCTTCCTACGCATGGACCCTGGCTGAATAGGATCAGCATAGTCCCCCCTTGGGCACCAGAGGCCCCATCAGTAAGAGCATGACGTTCCGCAGAATCATCAGTGGCCGTCAGTAATCATGGGTCATCAACCCCGTATCTCCAGAGGAGAGTCCGGGTCACAAGGGAAGTGCATCGAAGCCCATACGCTAAAGAATTGTCCTCCCCGTCCAATGCCTACTGTGTTGTATCCACAACACAAACCACTATAACCGCTAAGTCAAACTAGCATGCAACCTCTATTAGCAGTTATTTCTATCGCACGGCTTGTACGTACTGGTGGCCAGCCAATCACGCACTTTTGTGTCCTACATACGACACACAACTTCGTGGTACAATGTGTCAAGGCCAATGAATGCAACACACAAGGTGGTCCCTTAAATCTAGGTTTAATGGGTAAGAAAAATAATACATAGCAGAATAAAAATGAACAGTAAGTTCTAACAGGTTAAGCCATGTATCACAGTTTATTTTGTATAAAGAAAATAATGAACATGCATGAAATATGAGCTAAAATAAATAAACAGCAAATGGCAAGGTGTCTTGCCTAGTAGGACGCCTGGTGTACGGTAATAATCAAGGTGGCACGATTTGCGACTTCGGTGCAACAACTATGCAAGGTGACATCGGGTGGTGTCACGGACAGTTCCATTGGGTCCAGAAGGGTCAATTTAGTTAGGGTAAGCATATGGGAGTACGAAATTGGTGAGGAAACGGGAGTAATAGGGTTGGTCATGGACAGAAGGATAATCAAAGGAATTTGGATAAGGATTATATACAATTTAGAAAACTATTTATAATAATTGAAACTATATTTTTATCAAAAATCATTTATAGGCAAAAACTCCAAGTTCGTAACAATAGAATTATTTTAGGCTTCTAAAAAAATAATTTGAGTATAATTATAGGCCAAGCCCAATACAAAATTTTGCTACAAAATAATTTTAGAAATACTAATGTATAATTTCTGAAATAATTAATCAACAATACTAATATTAACACTGAATATAATAGAAACAATATTACATAATAATATTTATACTAAGTAGATACCATATACAAATTTGATAAAATATACAAAAATATAAATAAAGCAAAGAACAAGCTCATCAGTACTGCTGTCTCTTCTCTACTAAATAAAAATAACACACAAAACATAAAATAATAATAATAAAGATAATAATAATAATAATAATAAAAATTACAATAATAATAATAATAATAGTAACATAATAATAACCTTAAAATGATAATAATAAAAATAATAATAATAACAATAATCTAATAATAATAATAATAATAATAATAATAATAATAATAATAATAACCACATGCTCACTGTTCCCGAACCAATCGTTTGTAAAGAAACATTTTAAAAAAAAGGAGGAAAGGAGACGAAAGCGGAGAGGCGGCGAGGGTTTTGGCCGGGCTGCGCGCGGAGGGCGGTGACGCGCTGAAGGGGGGCGGTCGCGCGCGCGGTTGGGGTTCGCCGCGTCGGCGGCGCGAGTTCGGGACGGCGCACGCGGCGGAGAGGGGATCGAGAGGAGCGGAGGGTCGGCGGAGCTGGTGGGAAGGAAAGACGGAGGCGGTCGCCAGGACGCTTAGGGGGGCGCTTGAGGCAGACGGCCGGAGGTGCGGGCGAGGTCACCGGAAATTTGGCGTGGGGCAGCGGTCAGGCTGCTCGCACGCCGGCCTTTTGTGGCTGAGAAGGCATCACCAGTGGGGGCCAACGGGAAGTCAGAGAAGGCGGAGGGGGTTTCGGGGGAGACGGCGGAGGGCTAGGGCAGCTAGGGTTTGGCGGAGCTGTGCGGTGGCTCCAGATCCGCCGACGGCCACGGGTGGGGCGGCGCTCGGGTTGTTCGACGAGCGGCGGTGCCAGGGTGGAAGGTCGACGCGGCCGTTCGCCGGCGAGGCGGCGCTCGCCTGGGTCGAGGTAAGGGCGGTGGTGTTTGTTTTTGTTTCTCGATTTTTGGGGGTTTACCGGGGGTCGACTACGGTGGTGGCTGGGTCTGGGGTGACAGGGCTGCCGCGGCAGTAGCCGCGGTGGTGGTGTGGTTTTGGTGCCGACGTCGATGGTGTGGTCGGGTTGGCTAGTGGGGAACGGAGTTGGGGTGCGATGGTGAGGTGCTGGTCGGGATGGGGTGCTATGACGGTCGGGTTGGCCGGAGTCATTGGTTGGTGGTGGTTGTGAAGGTGATTTTGAGGGAATGGCGGTGATGGCTATTGGCAGAAAGGCGGGGATAGCCGGGTTTGGTCGGAAGCGCCGTGGCTCTGTCCAAGTGCTAGATTGTATAGTCTGTGTCGGGATGCCAACACAAACATGTGTCCGGGTGCGTCGGATACGACAGTGGTGATTGTATTTGTATATAAAAATAGTAGTGGGGTGGATTGTGGACACGGACACAATGTACGGACACAGCTGTGGATGGTGGCTACGTCGTGGTGATGGTAATCGAAGTAGGGGTAGGTCCGTGTTCTGGTCCATTCTAGGGTTAGGGTTTTGATGATGTCGGGGTGTGTCCGACACGACGAGGAATATGTATTTGTAATGAAAAATAGTGGAAGAAAAAGATGGACAAGGACACGATGCACTCACGGTTGATTTTGTGGAGAATTTGGAGAATAGAAATAATATGGAGGAGTACCTGCCTATTTATAGGATGTGAGAATTCCCATTAAGATAAGGACTAGGATATTTAAAACCCAAAGTAGATAATTCTACTATTTAATTCAAATCAATTTAAATCCAAATCCAATTACAAATCCAATTTAAATCTAATTACAATCTTTTGGCTTAAAATCAATTGGGATAAATCAAACTTCAAATATTTAACTATTTAAATAATCCAAAAATCAAATCAACATTTAAATGGCCACAATAACTTCCAAATATATTTTTCAAAATACCAATAATAATAATTTAGAAAATAATAAATATTTTTTAATATCTTTTTGAATAATAAAATATAAATATTAATAAATGTCGAAAATTACATTTTTATTTAAAATAGACCAATAAATAGTTACGAATTATATGTATGCAAAAATATTCTTTACATAATTAGGCTTTTCTAGTATACAAAAATATTATTTATTATTAATAAATTTTAGAAACAAAAGGCTTTTTATAGCAAGAATATTTATATAATATTTTGAAAGTATATAATAAAATAGAGAAAATGTTTTTCTAAAAAATGTACGCTCGCACATATTCGCACTTGACGGGCAACTACGAAAAATAAAATTTCGTGCGCGACGTACAATACGACTATGCGACGTACAATACAAAAATTTAAATAAGTACCAAAATTTTAAAAATAGTAGAAATTTAGGGGTTTTACATCCTACCCAACTTAAAAAAATTTCGTCCTCGAAATTAAGAATTAGTAGGGGGTGAGAGGACACAAGGGGGTATCAATGGGGATCCAACGATGACAATATTTTTCACAAAAATCATGTCGTAAGAAATCGCGATTTAGATCGTAGAAAAACAATACGGTATGGTCACGGGTAATGAATGAGGGTCACGATTAAGAGAACGAAATAGATTCGCTTTAATTAAGCGATTGCAGGGTCTTGATAGGGTCGAGTAGTTTAGGATGAAGATATAGCAACATCGAGTGAGAATGGTCATAGCCGATAGGAAGGCTAAATGAAGTTCTAGTACAATGCTTTCGTTCTTCTAAAATAGGTGAAGGCGAAAGCAATATAGAGTTTGAAGGAGGCGTTATCGAATACGAATACGTGATTCAAAGACGATCGAATAATTTTAAAAGAATTGTCAAGGCAGTCGCGGATGGGACTCTAGAGGATAAGTTTAACTATGTTCCCATCCACGTAGAATAATAGGCAAAAGCGAACCAAAGTGCACTTGGTTGATTAGACCATTATGCACCGGTTCTGATTATACAACATGTTAGTTGGAGCTCTTCCAATAACATATGTGTTGAACAAGCTCGATAAAAGATAAGCTTGCAAAAACTAGGCTACATTAGCATCATTAGTTTAGATAGTAAAAATATAGGCACGATGGTAGATGAATAAAATCAATTATGAATAGTCTAAGTGTCATGAGGATCTAAGTCTTTTATTCCTATACAATCATTCTATGGTTTATTGACCAAGGCTTGGTTGACCAAATAGGTTAGATTCCTCTAGTCTCTATGGTCTTAATTGTCAAGGGCGTGTCGGGCCGTGGGGTGTTCTACCCAAGTTAAAAGAATTAAGCTAAGGGTGTTTGGGACATCTAACTAGTAGGGTCAATCTCTAGCAAGCACGAAGGGAAGATAAGAATAGGGATGGAAGGAAGCAAGCAAGATGCAATTGATGAGTCAAACGGTAGATAAAATCTATGAAAGTGGTCAAGTATGTGGATGAGAGCCGAGACTTCTAATCCTATTCGCAGGCTTGCTTGGTACGGTAAAGTAACCAAACAATTTATCTTGACCTGCATGGGCCACCCCAAAAGCATGTAACGCCCCAGTCCCAAAATATGGAGGACTAGGAACGTAGACATGCCAGCTGTATACATACGAAGTATACTCCAATATATGGAAACCTCGTATGGATACATAAGCTTTAAAATGCAGTAGAACCATAACTAATCTCATCCACACAAAATAAAAGAATAGAAGATATCATATAATCAACTATGAAATTGTCATTTGGTACATGTAGTTGGGCGAAGACAAATCCACTACCAACTATGAAAAGAAATACATAACAAAAGAAAGATTTTGGCGAGCGAAGCGAAGACGATCCAAATGCAATCATCCTCGAGGAAATAGCGACGAACACGACTAGAGCTAGAACACCTGCGAAAGACAATAGCACACACCTGGAGAGATAACCAGGTCCTCAGAGTGACGTAACAAGACACATAATATCATGCCATATAAACTGAATAAATATTGCTCAAATAAATAAGTAAATCGAATTATAACATGGTCCAATACGCACCTACTGAACGAGCGTACCATCCCCCCAACCAAACAAGGACAGGAGATGGTAAACTAATTCACGGTAACGTATCTTCCCATACTATGAATTCAATATGGTATCCGGACCCCAACAAGGTTCAATACCTTCTCATCGAAGTAGTAAGTCACACCTACAACCAAACAAGGACAAGATGTGACGAACTAATCCGTGACAAGTTATTGTTCCAAGCCACGGTCAGATACAAGTACCCAAACCAAAAGTACTCGTACCTAACGGATAAAGGTAGCCTACCGTTCTAAGTAAAATGTAGTTAAGAACAATCCTTCCTACGCATGGACCCTGGCTGAATAGGATCGGCATAGTCCTCCCTTGGGCACCAGAGGCCCCATCAGTAAGAGCATGACGTTCCGCAAAATCGTCAGTTGCCGTCAGTAATCATGGGTCATCAACCCCGTATCTTCAGCGGAGAGTCCGAGTCACAAGGGAAGTGCATCGAAGCTCATACGCTAAGGAATTGTCCTTCCCGCCTAATGCCTACTGTGTTGTATCCACAACGCAAACCACTATAACCGCTAATTCAAACTAGCATGCAACCTCTATTAGCGGTTATTCCTATCGCACGGCTTGTACGTACTGGTGGCCAGCCAATCACGTACTTCCGTGTCCTACATACGACACACAATTTCGTGGTACAACGTGTCAAGGCCAGTGAATGCAACACACAAGGTGGTCCCTTAAATCTAGGTTTAATGGGTAAGAAAAATAATACATAGCAGAATAAAAATGAACAGTAAGTTCTAACAAGTTAAGCCATGTATCACAGTTTATTTTGCATAAAGAAAATAATGAACATGCATGAAATATGAGCTAAAATAAATAAACAGCAAATGGCAAGGTGTCTTGCCTGGTAGGACGCCTGGTGTACTACAATGATCAAGGTGGCACGATCTGCGACTTCGGTGCAACAACTATGCAAGGTGACATCGGGTGGTGTCACGGACAGTTCCATTGGGTCCGGAAGGGTCAATTTAGTTAGGGTAGGCATATGGGAGTACGAAATTGGTGAGGAAACGAGAGTAATAGGGCTGGTCATAGACAGAAGGATAATCAAAGGAATTTGGATAAGGATTATATACGATTTAGAAAACTATTTATAATATTTGAAACTATATTTTTATCAAAAATCGTTTATAGGCAAAAACTCCAAGTTCGTAACAATAGAATTATTTTAGGCTTCTAAAAAAATAATTTGAGTATAATTATAGGCCAAGCCCAATACAAAATTTTGCTACAAAATAATTTTTGAAATACTAATATATAATTTCTGAAATAATTAATCAACAATACTAATATTAACACTGAATATAATAGAAACAATATTACATGATAATATTTATACTAAGTAGATACCATATACAAATTTGATAAAATATACAAAAATATAAATAAAGCAAAGAACAAGCTCATCAGTACTGCTGTCTCTTTTCTACTAAATAAAAACAACACACAAAACATAAATAATAATAATAATAATAAAGATAATAATAATAATTACAATAAAAATTACAATAATAATAATAATAATAGTAACATAATAATAAGCTTAAAATGATAATAATAATAATAATAACAATAATCTAATAATACTAATAATAATAGTAATAATAATAATAATAATAATAATAATAATAATAATAATAATAATAATAATAATAATAATAAAAACCACATGCTCACTGTTCCCGAACCAATCTTTTGTAAAGAAACATTTAAAAAAAAGGAGGAAAGGAGACGAAAGCGGAGAGGCGGCAGGGGTTTTGGCCGGGCTGCGTGCGAGGGACGGTGACACGCTGAAGGGGGGCGGTCGCGCGCGCGGTTGGGGTTCGCCGCATCGGCGACGCGAGCTCGGGACGGCGCACGCGGCGGAGAGGGGATCGAGTGGAGCGAAGGGTCGGCGGAGCTGGTGGGAAGGAGAGGCGGAGGCGGCCGGAAAGATCTGGAGGCAGAGGCGGTCGCCAGGACGCTTAGGGCGGCGCTTGAGGCAGGCGGCCGGAGGTGCGGGCGAGGTCACCGAAAATTTGGCGTGGGGCGACGGTCAGGCTGCTCGCACGCCGGCCTTTGGTGGCTGAGAAGGCGTCACCAGTGGTGGCCAACGGGAAGTCGGAGAAGGCGGAGGGGGTTTCAGAGGAGACGGCGGAGGGCTAGGACAGCTAGGGTTTGGCGGAGCTGTGCGGTGGCTCCAGATCCGCCGACGGCCACGAGTGGGGCGGCGCTCGGGTTGTTCGACGAGCGGCGGTGCCAGGGTGGAAGGTCGACGCGGCCGTTCGCCGGCGAGGCGACGCTCGCCTGGGTCGAGGTAAGGGCGGTGGTGTTTGTTTTTGTTTCTCGATTTTTGGGGGTTTGCCGGGGGTCGACTACGGTGGTGGCTGGGTCTGGGGTGATAGGGCTGCCGCGGCAGTAGCCGCGGTGGTGGTATGGTTTTGGTGCCGACGTCGATGGTGTGGTCGGGTTGGCTAGTCGAGAATGGAGTTGGGGTGCGGTGGTGAGGTGCTGGTCGGGAAGGGGTGCTGTGACGGTCGGGTTGGCCGGAGTCATTGGTTGGTGGTGGTTGTGAAGGTGATTTTGAGGGAATAGCGGTGATGGCTATTGGCAGAAGGGCGGGGATAGCCGGGTTTGGTCGGAAGCGCCGTGGCTCTGTCCAAGTGCTAGATTGTATAGTCTGTGTCGGGATGCCAACACAAACATGTGTCTGGGTGCGTCGGATACGACAGTGGTGATTGTATTTGTATATAAAAATAGTAGTGGGGTGGATTGGGGACACTGACACAATGTACGGACACAGCTGTGGATGGTGGCGACGTCGTGGTGATGGTAATCGAAGTAGGGGTAGGTCCGTGTTCTGGTCCATTCTAGGGTTAGGGTTTTGATGATGTCGGGGTGTGTCCGACACGACGAGGAATATGTATTTGTAATGAAAAATAGTGGAAGAAAAAGATGGACAAGGACACGATGCACTCACGGTTGATTTTGTGGAGAATTTGGAGAATAGAAATAATATGGAGGAGTACCTGCCTATTTATAGGATGTGGGAATTTCCATTAAGATAAGGACTAGGATATTTAAAACCCAAAGTAGATAATTCTACTATTTAATTCAAATCAATTTAAATCCAAATCCAATTACAAATCCAATTTAAATCTAATTAAAATCTTTTGGCTTAAAATTAATTGGGATAAATCAAACTTCAAATATTTAACTATTTAAATAATCCAAAAATCAAATCAAGATTTAAATGGCCACAATAACTTCCAAATATATTTTTCAAAATACCAATAATAATAATTTCAAAAATAATAAATATTTTTAAATATCTTTTTGAATAATAAAATATAAATATTAATAAATCTCAAAAATTATATTTTTATTTAAAATAGACCAATAAATAATTACGAATTATATGTATGCAAAAATATTCTTTACATAATTACGCTTTTCTAGTATACAATAATATTATTTATTATTAATAACTTTTAGAAACAAAAGGCTTTTTATAGCAAGAATATTTATATAATATTTTGAAAGTATATAATAAAGTAGAGAAAATATTTTTCTAAAATATGTACGCTCGCACATATTCGCACTCGACGAGCAACTACGAAAAATAAAATTTCGTGCGCGACGTACAATACGACTATGCGACGTACAATACAAAAATTTAAATCAGTACCAAATTTTTTAAAAATAGTAGAAATTTTGGGGTTTTACACTAGTTTTCCTTTGAGAGGACTAGTCCAGCCTCAAGTACTCTTGTTCGATGTTAATCCACTGTGGCACAAGATAATTGAGAGCTTGTAGTCTCTTATAACACCGTGCATGGTGACGAGCGCACGACCGACTCTAGAGAATGATTTTGAAAACTGGAACATTTTCTGAATGCATTATTTGATACAACTCTTCAATACCAAAATTCTAGATTGAACAAAACTGTACTTGCTTTGGCTAAGAGTGGTATAGACTTGATTTGAAAGCTTTGCTCATAGAAAACACTTTAGAATAGATAGAGAAGAGAGTGAATGAGTGATCTAAAATGGTAAAAATTCATATCTATTTATAGTGTTTTTGTTGACCAAATTCGGGCAGAGTTCGGGCTGAGTTCGGATGCAAAAATATCGTATTCGAACGTTGTAGGCAGATATGGTGGAAGACTAAACAAAATTTTCAAATACCCTTGACCGAACTCGGGCCAAGTTCTGGCCGAGTTCTGCCTGAGTTCTGTCAGGATCAGAACAATTTGTTTGGGCCATTTTTTGTGTTGGGCTTTGGGCTTTTTCGATAGTGGATTTGGAAGTATGGATAGTTAGGCTTTTTAGATAATGGACTGATAAAAACCTAAGCCAGTACCAATCCTGATCACCTTCACATATATTTTCTAGACTCAATAAAAATAAAAATACATAATAAAATATAAAAAGCTTGATCTAGATTCCAGTGCGAATGGTTCTTGATAACGATTTGATGTCTGTACTTTGAAGCGACAGTACATAGATGCAGTACGTAGATGCAGTAAGACGTAGATACAGACGATGTAGACATTCTTCTTATTTGAATCCTGTAAACCTGTAGCAGTTTGCGTATCGACCAAAGTTTACGTTGATTATCAAAATAAGGTGTGATCATTAACCAATGAGCCAACAATCTCCTCCATTTTAATAATTGATAAACTTTGAGTTTATAACGAAATATAACTTTGAAATATATACTCTTTCTTCCCCTTTGGTATATGCTCTTTCTCCCCCTTTGTCATGTACTCAAAATATGGCTCCCCCGCAATATGTGAAGCCAATAATGACAAAGAAAAGGCAGAGTAATATCCGTAAAATATATAAATGAACCAATTCAACAACTCAAGTAAAATAACATCAGCAGCAGTAGTAACAAAAAACATGAGTAATATATAAAAACCAACTACAACTGAGATAAAACAACTATAACTGAGAGAGTTCAAAAAAGTGCTACAAAAGAAGATAGTCCAAACTGACAAAGTGTCACTACTAGATCATTATCTACCAAAACATGTCCACAAAATACTAATCCAAAAACTGAATCAAATATCAACATCATCACCCGGGACATCAGTATGAGGCTGGGGATCAACATACGCTATCGTCAGATCGAATAAGCCAAACGTCATATGATACTTGAGTCTCGGTCCGTCGAAGCTAGGATGATAGAGGATAGGGGCTGGAGCAGTGGTATGATGTGCAATGGTCCACTGAATATTTGCCATGGCATTTCTCAAGACCTGGGCCTGAGAAATATAGCGGTACTCAGCGTCAGTGAAACGAGTCAAATAGGTCTGATGTTGATGTCCCTGAAGTATGACAAACGCATCGAACCTCTAATAGAGCTCGTCGAAGTGATGGCCTAGAGCAGCAGTGGCTGGAGCATCTGTTGGAGTTGTGGCTGGATCAGGTGAAGGGGCAGGAACACCACCGAGTGGAGGTGGAGGGTGAGGGTACTTCCTAGATCTACATAGATCAGAAGGTGATCCAGAGACATGACAGATGTCTAAAACAATGCCGAACTTCTGGAAGATCAACGCCAGATGCATAGGGTAAAGGAGGCTGCGGCCTGCGCTCCGACAATTGACCATACTAGAAATCATGGTCTTGGGAACATAAAATGAGACTCCAAAGTGGATGTGGTACATGGCCGATAACTCTCAGAAGGTGATCTCGTCAGTGGATCTCATCTTAGGTAGCAAGGCAGAATAAATAATGCGACGGAGTTCATATAAATATTGGTTCAGGTGACGTATGAACAACCTTGTCCGGGGAACCGATTCGGATGATACATCGCTACTTTGAACGACTCAAGTATCATGTCAGGAGGGAATTGAACTTTGTTACTATCGACTAGAGCATCGCCGTTGTCAGGCATATGAAAATATTCGCTCAGGTCTGTCGAGTTAAATTCAAGTTATTTCCACTAACACAAGAATAAATGTTGTCATTTGCAAATTATAATAAAACATTCTTACAATATTTTCATGGATTTGGCTCGTAGTCTCTAAAAAGTCTCGGAGCCCTATGTTTTCAAAAGTTCTAGTATATTTCGAAAGAATAGTGAAATTGATAGATTTTCCAGGACAAAGTTCTCGAAAATAAAATTGATCGAACCAAACGGTTGATCTCTCGGATGTCAGAAATAGGTTGGTGTCAAAATCCTCTTCATCGTCAGGACGAGCGGGACTGAAAATATTAACTGGTTCATACTCCGAAGTGGAGGATGAGGTAGTGTCTCTTTTCTTCCTCTTTAAAAGTTTAGGTGCCATAAAATTGAAATAGGAGGAAGAGAGAGAAAGAGAGAGAGAGAGAGAGAGAGAGAGAGAGAGATACCTCAATGGAGAATGAAAAAGTGTGGAGAATGCCTTCGTAGAGTCGATAGATCCAAAAAAAGGAGTTTGGAGGCTTGGAAATAGGTTTTCTAAAAAGCTAGGGTTAGGGTTTTAAGGCTCGGGGTCAGCTGTGTGTTGAGGAAGATGAAGTGCAGAAGTTGAAAGGGGGCACTGGAACGCTGCTATTTAAATAAAAAGTCTCCACAGAGTTCGACCCAAACTCGGTCAGAACTCTATCGGATTTCTGTCCGAGTTCGGCTTACTTGAATTTTTGGTCATTTATGTATAATGAATAAAAAAACACTCAATAACTTTTAACCGATTTAATTAATATTGATTACTTTGGGTTAGCTGTAGGGGCCGGATCCCAGCTAGCGGTAGTCCGAAGACTAGTACACCGTGTCGCTTCAGGCTATTTACGCTTGCGTGACATAAGGGCCCTTTCAGCTTGTACCCAAAATAATGTCAATTAAAAAAATCTTGGAATACCAAGTTTTAAACATTTTTATTAATCATAACGTATTATGACTCTTAAAATTTAAGTATGACAAACTTGCGACGCAGATAATTGAAACGATCTTTAGCTAGTGGTTTTGTAAAAATATCTGCTAGTTGATGATCTGTGTTAATAAATTCTAAGCATATATCCCTGTATTGTTGGTAATCACGCAAAAAGTGGTGACATATTTCTATGTCCTTTGTGTGTGAGTAGCATACTGGGTTCTTACTCAAGTTGATAGTGCTAGTGTTGTCACAATAAATAGGAATCTTTATGTAGTGCAGATTGTAGTCTTCTTGGGTTTGCTTCATCTAAGAAATTTGAGCACAATAACGTCCTACGGCGATGTACTCAGCCTCAGTTGTTGATAACGCTACAGAGTTTTGCTTCTTGCTAAACCAAGAGACTAAAGCTTTTCCTAGTAAATGACATGTACCGCTGGTACTTTTACGGTCTACTTTGCATCCAGCAAAATCAGCATTTGAGTAACCTATTAGGTCAAAAGATGTGGTTTTGGGATACCATAAGCCAACTGTAGAAGTTCCTTTAAGGTATCGGAAGATACGCTTAATGACGCATATGTGTGATTACTTAGGATTAGCTTGATATCGTGCACAAATGCAAACGCTAAACATTATATCAGGGTGACTAGCAGTTAAGTAAAGTAAAGTACCAATCATACCTCGATACTTACGTTGACGACTGGTTTTCCACTTTCATCAATGTCAAGTCGTATTGATGTAGCCATTGGCGTACCGATAGGCTTTACGTTGTCGAAGTCATACTTCTTTAGTAAATCCTTCGTATACTTAGCTTAATTGATAAATATTCCCTACGAGTGTTGTTTGATCTGAAGTCCTAGAAAGTAGTTTTAGCTCTCCCATCATACTCATTTCAAACTCACTCTGTATACAATTAGCAAATTCTTGACAAAGTTTTTCGTTAGTAGAACCGAAAATAATGTCATCTACATGAATTTGCACAAGTAAAATACTGTCAACTGAAGATTTAATAAACAAGGTTTTATCAACTCTTTCTTTTGAAAAACTATTTTCAAGTAGAAAAGCACTTAGGCGTTCATACCAAGCACGCGGTGCTTGTTTGAGACCATCGAGCGCTTTTCTAAGTTTGAAAACGTGATCAGGTTTTTAAAAATCCTCAAAACCAGGGCATTATTTTACAAAAACTTTTGCCTTCAAAAATCCGTTAAAATGTACTTTTCACGTCCATTTGAAAAGTTTAAAGTTATGAAAACATGCAAATGCACAAAAAATACGAATGGATTCTAGTCTAGCAACATGAGCATATGTCTCGTCATAATTATTTTCTTCTTCTTGATTACAACTTTGTGCAACTAGACGTGCTTTGTTGCGTAGAACGTGTCCATTCTCGCTTAGTTTATTTTGGAACACCCATTTGGTATCAATTATTGATTGACCAATAGGTTTAGGAACAAGTTCCCAAACTTGTTTTCTCAAATTGATTAAGTTCTTCTTGCATGACATCAATCCAAAACTTAACAGAAAATGCATATGCTACTGTTTTAGGTTCTACTTGAGAAATAAATGCTATATTTGCTATTATATCTCTAGTAGAAGAATGCGTACTTATGCCTTTGGATACATCAAATATTACGAGTGTATTTGGATGGTCTGGCATGAATTTTATCATTTTTGTTGGTAGGAGTATCTTTGGACATCTTGGATTTGTTTTGCACATCCTCATCATCACTGTCGCTAGATCTTTGACTATTACACTCATCAAAAGTAACGTTAACATATTTTTCAACAATCATAGATCTTTTATTAAAAATTATATATCCCTTACTCTTGGCAGTATACCCGAGAAATATCCCTTCGTCTGCCTTCGAGTCGAACTTACGCAAGTTATCATGGTGTTCAGGATAAAACAGCGACAACCAAAAACCTTGAAATAAAAAATGTTTTGAACCCATCCAAACCATAATTCATAAGGGTTTTTCTTCGAGATAGGTCGAATTAACGCCCTATTTAAAATATGATAGGCTGTACTAACAGCTTCTGTCCAAAAATATTTATGAAGATTATGCTGATTTAGCATGACTCGAGCCATATCGCTTAGAGTTTTATTCTTTCGCTCCATAACACCATTCTGTTGAGGAGTTCTAGGACAAGAAAACTCGTGGTAGTATCCACTATCATCACAAATTTTTTTGAAATCAATATTTACAAATTTGCTACCATGATCACTTCAGATTCGAGTAATCATGAAACATTTTCCATTTTCTACATTTTTGCAAAATATTTGTAATTAAAAAATGGTATCGCTTTTGTTTGCTAAAAAGAAAACCCAAGTATATTGAGAGAAGTCATCAACTATAACAAAAGCATGGAGTTTACCGCCAAGACTAGCGACTCTACTAGGACAAAATAAATCTATATGAATTAACTGTAAAGGTCTCGAAGTACTTACAACGTTGATGGATTTAAAAGATGACCTAGTTGCTTTGTTCTTTTTACAGTCAGCACATACTATATCTCTCTTGAATATAATTTTTGGGAGTCCTTTTACCAGTTTTTTAGTATATAACCTTGAGATAGTGTCCATATTTGCATGTCCTAGCCCCATGTGCCATAACCAGCTTTCATCCTGATTGGCTACTAGGCACTTTCCTATATTGTTAGTATGTTCTGAAAAGAAATTATAAATATTATCTTCCCTGATCCCTTCATATATAGGATTTTTGGTAGATATTTCATATATAGGGCATTTGTCTTTCACAAAATTGATGCCATAATGTCACGTCCCAGAACTAGAATACTGGAGAGTGGGGGACAGACACAGCCAGCTACGTACATTGAAGTGCAACCCACCCCGCAATACGGTCACGGCTGTCTAGATGCATGAGGGTTTATCTACAAGCCAACAGTCTCTTATGCTCAAGAACAAGCCTAGTGTCTCAATATCAAGCAAGAAAATAATTGTTACAAGATGTTAGATCATCAAACATACAAAGCAAGGTGTCCCAAACATTACATATTCAGATGATCATGGAGCTAGTCATACAAAATACGAGACTAACAAAAGTTAAGTCATACATGATCAACCCTATGATTTGTCAATCATGTTACCTCCCTTAGGCAGACAAAAATAAAGTTTCAACACGATCTAACACGTGCTCGGTGGCTAAATGCCTCAAAAGAATAAGTTACATTAGAGTGGGAGAGCAAAATAAGAAAACCCACTCGTTGCCATGGTTACGCCTGGTGTTCACAATCTAGCTGAAAGGCAGATAGATCCTCGATTATCACTGTAAAATCTGGCCATACAAAACCAGCTGGGTCAGACCCCAGAAAAAGCAAGTGCCACAAGGGATGCTCCACTTAGGAACTAAAACCAGCATAAATGAATAGAAGAACAGATAAATGAACATAATATAATAACATTAAAGACATGCTTTAAAGAATCATACTAGCTTGTATTAAGAAAATAAGAGGTATAGTATAATTCCCATGTTAATTATGAGACAATCTTTCAGGCACAGCCAATCAAGTCCTATGGCTTGCTATCATTAGTTAACTAGGATTATCACACATGCCTAGTTACTAACAAGATGCAATGAGATGTTCCCGCAGTCAAAAGTCCTGCAGACTATCCAGGTCATCCAGACGAGGTTACAAGAGTTTATCAAGAATTAAGAGAATTATTATGTGACTTAGAGTGCAACACATGACAGTGTACTAGAAATACGCCCTACTCGTCGGTTGGCTACAAGCCCACAGGTGTGGCCGAGATAACGGGATCGCCTGTAACTGGAAAATCTCTCTGTATGAACTACTTGATCAATCTAGTCGTTAACCTAGTCAGATTTATTATGAATCCCTGACCGTGGTAACCAGGAATCCATATCCTACACATGATACAAGATGAGACAGGTAGCTTGTACATGCACAATCAACCACGGAGTCAAGGCAAGAGTTATACTAACAAGACAGGATTAGCTGTCGCAACGGCACTCAAGATTATACATGTCATGTCAGGTTTGCTTGTC
Source organism: Iris pallida (assembly GCA_029216955.1). NCBI lineage: Eukaryota > Viridiplantae > Streptophyta > Magnoliopsida > Asparagales > Iridaceae > Iris > Iris pallida. Next base: position 1,579,478 of record JANAVB010022800.1, read on the forward strand.
ATGTCAAGAGTACTTGTCAAGTGTGCGCCCCGACGGGCCAATATCCTGAATATCAAGACGGGTTCATGTTATCATGTTCAAGTCAAGTTCTGATTACAGTTAAGTATTTTATGCTCAAGTTCAAGTCAAGTTCAATACTAGCAAGTCATAAACATGCTCAAACTCTATCGTGCTCAATATTAACAATTTATCATGTTGGGTCATCGTAAGTTAGGCCAAGTACAAGATGTATACAAAGGTCAAGACATTACACTAAGAACTATATAAACAAGCATGGAGATATGGGATAAGGGATATTATGGCAAGAATGGTGCTGGGCCAAATGATGCATGGTGGCTTTGAGCCAAGAGGGCACTGAGTGGCGGTAGGCCAAAGAGAGCTAGGTGGCACTGAGCCAAGTGGCGTGCAACCGAAGAGCGCGGCGCTAAAAAGTGCGCGCCCCACTACGTGGAAACACGGTGCCAGAGGGACAAGTGGCGCCAGGGAGTTAAGTGGCTTCAAGGATAGCACAGCGCCAGATGGCGCGTGCTCGCTAGGATGGCGCGGCACCAAAGGGGCGCACGCTCCAAGATAGCACGGCGCCAAGGGGTGCACGCGCACTGGGATGGCACGGCGTTAAAAAGTGCCGACTGAAAGGCACGACACTAAAGAGCGCGCACGCAACCGAGATGTCACGACGACAACGGGTGCGTGTGCACTGCTCATCTTCTCCAACAGCACCGAAAGTGCTTGGTTGAACCCATGAACTCCAAAAGGCCATAACTCCCTCAAAGCAAGTCGGAATCGAGACTTCCAAGGATCTAAATTGTGTAAAATTGAATTTCTCACAACATAGAAGCCTTCGATCTCGAAAATAACAAGGTTTGAGAGATCAAAACCAAAAAAATCGAGAAAACTATAAATTTAGATCTACAAAAATCTATCCATCAAAACCAAAAATGTCAAGTTCTAAAGAGGCTTAGTATCAAGCAAAGAAGACAATAAAACATAAAAACTTGAGATCCATCATGAAGCAAGTTGTACTTGCTGAAGGCTTCTATGTAGGTGGAGAGGAGTAAATGAAAAAGAAGAAATAAATGAGAAGTAATGAAAGAGAGAGAGGAGTTGACCTATATATCAACCTCTCCATCTCAACCCAAACCAAAGCAAACCAAGAAAAGCTAAGCCAAGCTGAACCAAAAAAACCAAGCCAAAGTTAAGCAAGACAAGATGGATCACCTGACAAACATCAGAAATCCGTACACGTATACTGAAAAGACGTATAATAGAAAACGAGAGTGATAACTCTGCCCACCTTAAAAGAATTCCATCCTCAGAATTTAATCAAGAGGCTAGAGGTGTCGGGACAAGCTACACTAATACTAGCAATCTACGACTTGTAGTCAATCAAGCAATCATTCATGCAAGCAAGGATTTAAAAGCATAAGGCATAAGGAAGACATTATACCTTATGAGTCAAACAGGTTTGGATATTGCGATCGGATATCATCCTCACATTTTCAAGTTGACTCATCCAAAGAGTGATGACCCCAAGCAACACGGACTAAACTAATAGTCATGTTCTTGAGTACTTTCTCTCTTCGATTCGATATGGATACGTGCCTTTCCTCATACGAAAGGTTGGTACCAACAACCAATTTCGAATGATCAAGGATATGGCTCAGATCTAGGATGTACCATCATAATTGGGATATATGGAATACGTCATATACCTTATGTAATGACAGTAGAAGAGCGAGACGATTTGACACATCACCTACTCGCTCGAGAATATCAAATGGCCCTATATATCTAGGACTAAGCTTTCCCCGTACGCCGAATCGAATGACGCCACGGGTAGACGAGATCCTAAGGATTACGTGGTCGCCAATAGAAAACTCAAGAGGATGCCGCTGAGAATCGGTCCAGTGGCGCTGACGATTTTGTGCAACTCGAAGATGATCTCTAACTTGTCTGACCACCTCAATAGTTTGAGTAACCAATTCTGGACCAAGTATCTGCCTCTCGCCTATATCATCCCAGGCTAAAGGTGATCGGTACTTTCTGTCATACAGTGCCTCAAATGGTGCCATCTGGATACGGGTCTAAAAACTGTTATTGTAGGAGAACTCCACTGAATGTAGGTGATCTTACCACGAACCACCGAAGTCATGTGTACAAGATCATAACATATCTTGAAGAGTTTGAATCGTGCCCTTTGACTGACCATCTGTCTATGGATGATAAGCTGAACTAAACTTGAGATGAGTCCCCAAACTCTCTTGAAGACTCCGTCAAAAGTGCGACGTAAATCTTAAACCTCTGTCTAACACGATACTGACTGACACTCCATGTAATTTGACTATCTGCCTGAGGCACATCTCTGCAAGCTGATATATTGACTGACCAATTCTGAAAGAAAGAAAATGAGCTACCTTGGTAAGTCGGTCAACTATAACCCATATAATATCTCTTTCAGTTAGGGATTTAGGTATCCCAGTTACAAAATCTATGGTAATGTGTTTCCATTTCCATTCTGGGATCGGTAAGGTTGAAGAAGTCTAGCTGGTCTCTGATGTTCAGCCTTAACTTGTTGGCAAACTAAACATCGATAGATAAACCAAACTATCTCCTTTTTTTTATACCATTCCAACCAAAATGTTGACGAATATTACGATACATCTTCGTGCTACTAGGATGAATTGAATATTGGAAACTGTGAGCCTTTGCCATATTCTCTTGTCTGATGTCACCACTGGGTATGCAAAGATGCCTTCCATGTCGGAGTGTGACATCTTCTGAATGTATAACTCTGTTTTTCTTCCTGCTTCACATTCTGCTCTTAGCCGCTTAAGCTTAGAATCTGATGACTGTGCTATCTTGATTCTCTCAACTATATTAGACTAAACTTGCATGCTGGCCATTAATGCCACATTGGTAGGAAAAACTATCTCCACTCCCATCTTCTGAAGATCCTCTAATAACTCTGGATGTGCTGTTAGAAAATAAGCTCCTGCTCTTCTACTTAACGCATCTACAACTACGTTGGCCTTTCCAGGATAATACTGTAGGTTGTGTCGTAATCCACTAGTAACTCTAGCCATCTTCTCTGACACATGTTAAGATTCTTCTGGGTAAACACATACTTAAGACTCTTGTGGTCGGTGAAAATCTTTATCCGATCTCCATACAAGTAATGCCTCCAAGGCTTAAGTGCAAAAACTACCGTAGCTAACTCCAAGACATGGGTTGGGTAATTCCTCTCATGATCACGAAGCTGTCGTGACACATAAGCTACTACCTTGCCATGCTGCATCAAGACGCAACCTAATCCTCTGCCTGAAGCGTCATAATAAACTAAAAATTCTCCAGTCCCATCTAGAAGCGTGAGAATGGGTACCGTCATCAATCCTTGCTTCAACTTCTCGAACGAACTCTAAGACTCTGCTGTCCAAGCAAACTGCACATCCTTACAGATTAACTGCGTCAAGGGCACTGAAATCCGAGCAAAGTCTAATACGAATCGTTCGTAATAGCTTGCCATTCCTAGAAAACTGCGAACTTCTGCGACGGTGATGGGTACTAGCCATGTCTTTATAGCTACTATCTTCTGAGGGTCTACTTCCACTCCTCCTCTGGTGATGATGTGACTTAAGTACGAAATACGATCAAGCCAAAACTCGTACTTACTGAACTTCGCGTACAACTGGTGCTCTTTGAGAATCTGAAGGACTACTCGAAGATATTTCTCATACTCTGCTTCACTCTTGCTATAGACTAAGATGTCGTCTATAAATACTATCACTAACTAATCCAAATAAGACATGAACATATGATTCATGAGATCTATGAATACTGCTGGTATATTGGTCGCCCTGAATGGCATAACAAAATTTTTTAATGTCCATATCAAGATCTGAATGCCGTCTTCGGGATGTCTTTCTCTCTGACTCTGATCTGATGGTACCCTGATCACAAGTCAATCTTCGAGACTATTGCCACTCCACTGAGTTGATCGAATAAGTCATCTATCCTTGGTAGGGGATATCTATTCTTGATTGTTACATAATTTAAGGTACGATAATCAACACGTAATCTTGACGTACCATCCTTCTTTTTCACAAGAAGCATTGGAGCTCCCTAAGGCGATCTACTAGCACGAATGAATCCCTTGGTTCTGAGTTCTTCAATTATCTTGTACAAGATCGCCAATTCTGATGGTGCCATTCTATAGATACTCTCTGATACTGGTGCCGTTCTTGGAACCAAATCAATGATAAACTCTATCTCTCTCTCTCTCTGGCGGCGTACCTAGAAGCTCTTCGGGGAATACGTCAGGAAATTCTTCTACTACTCTGGGAAACTGAACTGCTCCTACTACTGCCATCTGCAAGACTGGTGGAGAAGGTTCTACTTCGCCTCTGGAAAACGAGAACTCTTCTTCGCCGTGAATACCTAAAATAATCCTGCCAATATAGCGGTCTATTCTTGTATATTGATCCTTCAATCAATCCATTCCTAGGACCACATCATAGTCGGTCATCGGAAATTCTATCAATCTAGCGGAAAACTCTTTACCACTAACTACGATTTGACACGAGGAGAAGACTCTATCTACTTCCACAAGACCTTTACTAGTAAGTATATTGAGCCTTACTGATAATGACTCATACTCCAGTCCTATCCGTGTTGCGAATCGTACTGACATAAATGAATGCGATGCACCCGAATAAAATAATATTGATGTTGGAAAATAGTTGACAAGAATGGTACCTGCCACCACCTCACCTGATGCCAATTCTTCTGCCATGGTCAAAGCCGTAGCTTGACCTTGTCCTCTTGGTGTTGTTTTCCTCTGCTGGTGACTTCTCTGCCTGTTCTGAATCTGAGCTTGGACCTAAGTATACTGTTGTGGCCTCTGTTGCTGGAATGCTTGTACTTGAGGTGGCAATGGCCTCGGAGGCTGGTACTGCTGCTGCTGTACTAGTGCTGGTCCCCTAACCAATGAACTGGTTAGGGTGGATGAAGATAAACTGGCTCTATACGGACATAACCCAATTCTATGATCCGGTGCCCCACAAGCCAAGCACAATCCTTGTGCTATGCGACATTCTTAAACTACGTATCCGGGCATCCCACAATGAAAGCATCCTATTGCAGAAGATTGCTTCTATTTCTGCTGCTGAGGATATGTCAGAGTCGAGTGCGGAACCGATGAAACTGTGGTCACCCTCCTACAAGCTCCAATTATCAAGGCCCTAGTTGCCGGGACTGGTGCTGATGACTGAGACAACTGTCCATGAGGCCTCTTTCGTCCTCCAGTTTGATCTACTATCCTCTAGGAGGTATATTCTTGCCGCCTTGCTGCTCGTAAAACTGCATCAAAGGTCTAATGCTCAAACTGCTCCATTGCTAGAATAATCTTTAAGTGGAGTCCCTATTGGAATCGCTGCGCTCGGTCCAATTCTGTCGCCACCAAGGTGGGAGCAAACCGACTAAACCTAGAACACTCGATCGTATATCCATCGACCATCCTTTCCATGTGCTTGAGATTGCTAATCCTTGTCTGTAGATCATATCGAGCTATTGTATCAAAGTACTTCGTCTGAAACTTGTCATTAAATACTACCCATAAGACAGGCATCACCAAACCAACTGCTAGCATCGTCCACCAGCGGCGGGCTAAATCCAATAATTGCAGGTGCACAACAGCCACCTTCTCTTTCTTAGGAGTCTTAGCTGCCTCTAGAATGATCTCTATTTCCTGAAGCCACACGTCAGCAGCAATAGCATCATCATTTTCGTCAAAGAAAGGAGGGTTCAGGCGCTTGAAGCTGTTAGCCGTATTGTTCCCTTGATAACCAACTATGCCCATAACTTTTTGTACTGTCTGCTGTAGGGCATCGCCCCGACAATCTTATGACGCAAACAAGTCCAGGATGAGTCCCATCAAGGTTCTATTGTCAGGCTATGTAGTCTGGACTGGCTGAACTAGTGGCTCTGGATCCCCAGAAGGTATGACTCGGGATGCTGCCCCTAAGTGCTGGACTTGGTCCCCAAGTTGCGGTTGGTTCACTTGCTGTTACTGGTTTGTTGGAGGTGCTCCATCTGGCTGATTGGTAGGACCAGGAACAATGCCACTGAAGAACATGACATGGGAAACAATAAGGAAGGACCAAGATAGATCAAGGATAAAGCACCTTATCAGGTCAAGATTCAAGAAGATTAGAAAGTACGAGTTGAGATCAAGGGCGAATGCTAATTGAGATATCTATTCGGTAAAATCCTCACACATCTTGATTTCCAAGACCTACATGGGCTCCCACTTAAACCATGTCACGCCCCAGAACTAGAATATTGGAGAGCGGAGGACAGATACAGCCAGCTACGTACATTGAAGTGAAACCCACCTCGCAATACGGTCACGGCTGTCTAGATGCATGAGGGTTTATCTACAAGACAACAATCTCTTATGGTCAAGAACAAGCCTAGTGTCTCAATCTCAAGCAAGCAAATAATTGTTAAAGATGTTAGATCATCAGACATAAAGTAAGGCATCCCAAACATTACATATTTAGATGATCATGAAGCTAGTCAGGCAAAATACGAGACTAGCAAGTGTTAAGTCATACATGATCACCCATAGGATTTGTCAATCATCTTACAGTCCTTAGGCAGACAGAAATAGTTTTAATACGAGCTAACATGTGCTCGAAGACTAAATGCCACCAAAGAATAAGTTACATTAGAGTGGGAGAGCAAAATAAGAAAACCCATTCGTTGCCACGGTTTCGCCTGATGTTCACCATCTGGCTAAAAGGCAGGTAGATCCTCAGGTATCACTCAAAAATCTGGCCATACAAAACCATCTGGGTCAGACTCCAGAAAGAGTAAGTGCTACAAGGGAGGCTCCACTTAGGAACTAAAACCAACATAAATGAATAGAGGAATAGATAAATGAACATAATATAATAAAATGAAAGACATGCTTTAAAGAATCATACTAACTTGCATTAAGAAAATAATAGGTGGAGTATAATTCCCATGTTAATCATGAGACAATCATTCAGGCACAGCCAATCAAGTCCTACGGCTTGCTATTATTAGCTAACTAGGGTCACCATAGGCCTAGTTACTAACAAGATGTAATGAGATGTTCCCGCAGTCACAAGTCCTGCAGACTATCCAGGTCATCCAGACGAGGTTACAAGATTTTATCAAGAATTAAGAGAATTATTAGGTGACTTAGAGTGCAACACATGATAGTGTGCTGGAAATGTGCCCTATTTCTCGGTAGGCTACAAGTCCACAGGTGTGGCCGGAATAACGGGATCGCCTATAACTGGAAAATCTCTCTGTATGAGCTACTTGATCAATTTAGTCGTTAACCTAGTCAGATTTATTATGAATCCCTGACCGTGGTAACCAGGAATCCATGTCTTAGACATGATGCAAGACGAGACAGGTAGGTTGTACATGTACAATCAACCATAGAGTCAAGGCAAGAGTTATACTTGCAAGACAAGAATAGTTGTCGCAACGGCAATCAAGATTATACATGTCATGTCAGGTTTGCTTTTTTATGTCAAGAGTAATTGTCAAGAGTGTGCCCCGACGGGCCACTATCATGAATATCAAGACGGGTTCATATTATCATGTTCAAGTCAAGTTCTGATTACAGTTAAGTCTATCGTGCTCAAGTTCAAGTCAAGTTTAATACTTGTAAGACATAAACATGCTCAAACTCTATCATGCTCAATATTAGAAAGTTATCATGTTGGGTCGTCGCAAGTTAGGCCACGTACAAGATGCATGCAGAGGTCAAGATATTACACTAAGAACTATATGAACATGCATGGAGATAAGGGACAAGGGGTATCATGGAAAGAATGGCGCTGGACAAATGGTGTTAGGCCAAATGATGCTGGGTGGCACTGGGCCAAGAGAGCACTGAGTAGCGTTGGGCCAAAGAGAGCCAAGTGGCGCTGTGTAGCACCCAGTTTTCCAAATGAGGGTAATTTTGAAATTTTGTGTTATAATTATTTTAATAATAATATTTAATTTATGATATAATTTTTGGTGATTTTAAATTATTTTAAAATTATTTAAATCAATAACTTGTGGTTTTGACGTTTTGCTAGTGAAACCCTATAGACTGTTTGACCTAGAGCCTAACCATGTGATTATGATATTTTAATGTCATTTCTGGCCTAAGGATATTTTTGCATTTGACCTCTTTGAATTATTCTGATATTTATTTTATTATTTATGATATTTTTTTGGGGTTATTTGAGTCGGGTTCGAATTTTATCTCAATCCGACTTGTAACGGGGACCCAGGGTAACTTAGACTCTAGTTGGACCCATGCATTAGTTAGCCATGGCCCACATTTTAATTAGTCATGTTAGAAAGATTAGTCATATTCCTAATTATTAGGTTAACCATTTAGAGTTTTTTTTTATTGACCTTTTTACCCCCAAACCCTAACCAAAAATTGTTTTAAACACTTGTAACTAAGGGAGGGGCAAACTTGTAATATTCAATGAGGGGAAGATATAACCATTGTGGCCGGCCCTAATAGGACTCCCATCTCATTTCCTTTCTTTGAGAAGTTTTCTTCTTCAAGTGCTCTCAAGCTCTCCCAAGGAAGAAGCCTTTCTCCTTGGATTTTTTTCTCCTTTTGGTATTATTTCCTTCTCTTTTGTTTCTCCATTTTGCATTTAGGAAAGTTTTAACCATAGGAATGACCTCCATTGTTGTGTCCCTATTTTGTGTCCTCTTGTGTCCATTATGTGTCCTTTAGGGATTTTTATTGTATTATTGTTGTATCTTGTGTTCATGGAGAAAACTCCCAAACTTGGACACACTTTATATTTAAAATATTGATTAAATAAATTCATATTAAATCTCAGATTTGAATATGTAGAGATGTGTTCTCGAGTACTTTATATTTCATTCATGTATCTCTTATAGATGTGTTCTTGTTACGTATATAGATTTTGTATGTATGTAATAATATATATATGTTTTTTTTAATGTATAATATAATGTATATATATTTTTATATATATATATATATATATATATATATATATATATATATATATATATATATATAGTTGTATATTATATTATATATATATATATATATATATATATAGTAATGAGAGTGTATCTATTTATATATGTAATAAATGGTTCATGATGATTATATAATCAAGTTTATGAGTGTGGTTCCTCATATTATTATTGTCATTATTGTTGTGGATAATTAGGATATATATTGTGTATTCTTTTGGCTCAAACTATCTAAATCCGTCATGATTTTTATCCACGTTTTTAATTTCAGCCCTAACTTAGAAATGTCATAACTTCTAGCTCAAAGCTCGGTTTAATCTCCCATTTTTTTTTAAAAAAAGCGTATTGAAGTTAGCTTTCCAAAAACATGTATTAATAGGCCTAAATCTTTCTGTAACTTTTTGGAGAATTATTTGAGTGTCAGCTGTACGAAAGACAAACGCGTTCTCGGTGTTTTTGCAATTTCGGGAGTTTTCGGAAACGAAAACGCGATCCGTTTGAAGTTTCAGAAAGCTAAAACATAGATCTATAATATAATTAATCCTAGATTTTAATTTATGCTAATTTCGTACAGTATTGATTATTAGTAGGAGTTACTATTCGGTATATGCATTTTGTGCACCCTTGTGTGTAATATAATATTCTATTTGATTTTAACCCATGTTAATGTATATATATTATGTAATTAAAGAGGAATGCAAGCATGAGTAAATGTTTAAATAAATGATGTATGAGGTATAAGTATCCTATCTAATGTAAGCATGTATAAGTATGGCTTGTAATGAATATGTAGGTTCCATAGTATGTAAAGTATGGTGCATGTAGTAGTGTAAGAGAATAAATGAATGATGAATGAATGCAAGCATGAATGTAATGTAATAATAGATGTAATGTATGCAATATACAAGTTAATGAGATGTAATGTTCTATGTTAACACAAATCCTATATTACCTCATGTACCCCTTACACTATGTTGACACTATCACACTTGACACTTTGTTTACTTACACTTTGACACTCTTTGATATGTATACACTATGTATGCCCATTTAACCCTCACTTGTCCCTTTGCCATGTTCACATACACACACATAGCCTCTTAAATAAGTATTTATGAATATAGTTAACTTAGCTATGTATGTATATTATATATGTTAGCATATTGTGTTGTAATATATAAGTTTATATAACCATTTGAAATGCCATGATTATAGACCTAATATTGAATACCAATGTGTGCATGTGTATATATGTGTAGACATATAGCTTAAAGTAATAGATTACCTAGTGTATATCCAATGTGAATTCTTGCCTATTTGAGTATTGAATAATTGCATGCTATATAGAGTTGGGTGTATGTTGGCTTGTATAGACTATATTGATGTGTGCTTGCTAGGATTGTCTTGGTTAGGCCTAGTAAGACTTGCTGGGTTAGGACATGACCTAGTTTGACTAGTGCAGTTGACCAGAGTTGACCAAGGGTTGACTTTGGCCTAGTTTGACCTAGATTCATGTATAATACATTGTAGTGCTTTATATTACCCTTCTGGACATGTTGTGACTTGTGCTATTCTAATTAGGAGCTAGACACCTCTCCTCGGATAGTATCTTTACCTTGGGCATTCAGATATCATGCGAGTACATTCTCTAATCATTTCATATCATGTTTAGGATTATATTTCCTGCTTTAGACTATCTTACTTGATGCTGACACATTGGTAACACGGATTGGTACTATATGGATCCCTTCATGAGATGTTATCCCTCTCGGGAGCATCAGATACTTTTGTCATGTGTGTTTCACTTATATCACGTATCATATGCTTCTATCATCATGAATCTTCGAAAATCAGCTAGTAACTCATGTACCCTCATGATCATCGAGCCTTCACAAATCAATTCATGAATCACCCTTCATGGACAACGTAGTATAATCATGAATCTTAACGTAACTTGAATGGATCCTTGTGTATTGATTGGGGATGGGGGAGTATAAATGAACATGTGAATAAATTCAAGTAGTGTAATCATGAATCAATTTCCAGTAGTGTAATCATGAATCAGTCCTTAGCCATTCACATGTTTATGCAGTACTCTGAATCACTAGCACTGTCTCTTTTATATATCATAGATATTTACTTACAGTCTCTCTTTTACATTATGCTATTTTTTCAGATCCTGTATTTTATTCTCTAGCATGATTACATTTCCTTTCCTGCTATGACTTGTTGAGATGTATTATGCTCGCTCCAGTCCTGACTGGACCTGTTGATAAATTTTACAGATAGCCTGGAGGTTGCCAGCTAGCCTAGAGGAGACAGTAGAGGTTGTATAGATAGCTGGGGTTTATTCATAGTTTATTTCAGTCGTCTTGAGTTGTATTTATGGATTACTGTATTTGAGTTTTGAGATGTATTCTGGGTTTGTATCTTAGACACTTAGACTTCTATCTGTTGTATCTCTTTTCGATTTCATGTTTTATCTATCTTCCTTTATGCTCTACCTTAGATGTGATTGAGTTTACATTCTGCTATGTCACCCCCATTCGGGGAGTATAAACTGTTTAGTCTTATACTGTTAGATGCATTGAGATCTAGGACAGCGTTCTATCGCCGACACTGCGGCGTAGGCTGGACGTTGTTACGTTCTCGTGCCCTAACTCTAGGGTACGGGTCGTGACACGCTGGGCCAAGTGGCGCACAACCGAACAGCGCGGCGCTAGGTGGCAACACGACGCCAGGGGGACAAGTGGCACTAAGGGGACAAATGGCCCCTGGGATAGTAGGGCGCCAGGGTGACAAGTGGCGCCAGGGTGTCAAGTGGCGCCAGGGATAGCATGACGCCAGGTGGCGCACGCTCGCGCTAGGATGGCACGGCGCCAAAGGGGCGCACGCTCCGAGATTGCACGAAGCCAAGGGTGTGCACACACTGGGATGGCATGATGATAAAGTGCGCCTGCTGAAAGGTGTGGCGCTAAAGAGCGCACGCACAAGCGAGATGGCACGGTGCCAAGGGTGCGCAATCTTCTCCAACAGCATCAAAGTGCTTGGTTGAACCCATGAACTCCAAAAGACCATAACTCCCTCAAAGCAAGTCGGAATCGAGACTTCCAAGGGTCTAAATTGTGTAAAATTGAATTTTCCACGACATAGAACCATTAGATCTCAGAAATAACAAGGTTTGAGAGATCAAAACTAAGAAAAATCAAGAACACTATAAACTTAGATCGACCAAAATCCATCCATCAAAACCAAAAATGTCAAGTTCTAAAGAGGCTTAGTATCAAGCAAAGAAGACAATAGAACATAAAAACTTGAGATCCATCATGAAGCAAGTTGCAATTATCTAGGGCTTCTATGTAGATGGAGAGGAGTAAATGAAGAGGAAGAAATAAATGAGAAGTAATGAAGGAGAGATAGGAGTTGACTTATATATCAACCTCTCCATCTCAACCCAAACCAAACAAAACCAAGAAAAGCCAAGCCAAGCCGAACCAAAATAAACCAAGCCAAAGTTAAGCAAGACAAGTCAAAACACGGATCACCTGACAAACATCAAAATCCGTACATGTATACTAAAAATACGTATAATAGAAAATGATAGTGACAATTCTACCCATTTTAAAAGAATTTCGTCCTCGAAATTTAATCAAGAGGCTAGAGGTGTCGGGGCAACCTACACTAATACTAGTAATCTATGACTAGCAGTCAATCAAGCAATCATTCATGCAAGTAAGAATTTAAAAGCATAAGGCATAAGGAAGACATTATACCTTATGAGTCAAAAAGGTGTGCATATCGCAATCAGATATCATCCTCACGCTTTCAAGTTGACTCACCCAAGAGTGATGACCCCAAGTAACACGGCCTAAACTAATAGTCTTGTTTTTGAGTACTTTCTCTCTTCGGTCCAATATGGATACGAGCCTTTCCTCATACCAAAGGTTGGTATCGACAACCAATTCCGAATGATCAAGGATATGGCTCGGATCCGGGATATACCGTCACAATTGGGATATATAGAGTACGTCATGTACCTCACATAACGATGGCGGAAGAGCGAGACAATAAGACATATCACCTACTCGCTCGAGAATATCAAACGACCCTATATACCTAGGACTAAGCTTTCTCCATACGCCGAATCGAATGACGCTACCGGTAGGCGAGATCCAAAGGAATACGTGGTCGCCGATAGAAAACTCAAGAGGACGTCGATGAGAATCGGTCCAATGATGCTGACGATCTTGTGTAACTCGAAGATGATCTCTAACTTGTCTGACCATCATCATAGTTGAGTAACCCACTCTAGACCAAGCATATACCTCTCACCTATATTATTCCAGGCTAAAGGTGATCTGTACTTTCTGCCATATACTATCTCAAATGGTGCCATCTGGATACTGGCATAAAAACTATAATTGTAGGAGAACTCCACTAGATACAGGTGATCTTCCTACGAACCAAAGTCAAGTGTACAGGATCGCAACATATCTTCAAGAGTTTGAATCGTGCGCTCTGACTGACCATCCACCTGCGGATGATAAGCTGAACTAAAATTGAGATGAGTCCCCAAACTCTCTTGAAGACTCTGCCAAAAGTGCAACGTAAATCTTAAACCACTATCTGACAGGATACTGACTAGCACTCTATGCAATCTGACTATCTACCTAAGATACATCCCTGTAAGCTAATCTATTGACTGACCAATTCTAAAAGAAAAAAATATAAGCTACCTTGGTAAGTCGGTCAACTATAGCCCATATAGCATCTCTTCCAGATGGAGATTTAGGTAACCCAGTTACAAAATCTATGGTAATGTGTTCCCATTTCCATTCTGGGATCGGTAAAAGTTGAAAAAGTCTAGCTGGTCTCTGATATTCAGTCGTAACTTGTTGGCAAACTAAACACCGAGACAACCGAGCTATCTCCCTCTTCATGTCATTGGTCACTTCTGTTTTTCGTTATACGTATTTCCAGTGTACGTATATGGATTTTGACTCGTATTTTTATTTACTGTATTTTTATATTTTTTATGGCTTGCCTTGATGTATCTTGACTAGGGTTGACCTTGGATTGGTTTGGTCCAACTTGACTTGCTTTGGATGGCTTGGTTTGGTTTATTTTGATGGTTGGTTCCCCTCTCTTTATAAACCCAACCACTCCTTTCTCTCTTTTCATTACTTCCATTCATTTCTTCACATTCTTCTCCATTACTCTTCTACCAACCTAGAGAGCTTAGGCAAGTGTAATCTTACTTCATGATGGATCTTAGATTTTATTGCTCCATTATCTCTGCCTCTTGATTCTAAGCCTCTTTAGAACTTGGAGTTCTTGGGTTGATGAAGGGATCTTTGTAGATCTAAGTTTGTGTTATTTTTGGTTTTCTTGGGTTTTGATCTATCAAACTTCATTATTTTTATGTTTTGATTGTTCTATGTTGTAGAAAATTCGATTTTATTCAAATGGACCTTTGAAAACCCAAATTTGAGTTATTTTGAGTGATTTATGGACTTTAAGTTCATGAGTTGCATTATCTTTCTCAAATTTTTGGAGAAGATGTATAGTTGGCCGCATGAGTCCTGCGAACCGTATGAGTCTGCGGACCGCATGCATGCATCCTTGACCGCATGAACCCCTTGACCGCATGAGTCCTGCGGGCCGCATGAGTCTGCGAACTGCATGCATGCATCCTTGACCGTATGAACCCCTTGGCCGCATGAGTCCTGCAGACCGTATGAGTCTGCGGACGTGTGCATGCATCCTTGACCGCATGTATCTTGGCCGCATGCAGTCCTGCGGAGCGCATGTTTGGGCCATGTATTCCTTGGCTGCACGAGTCCTTGGTCGCATGCTTCCTTGGCCCCCATGCCCTTGTCCCTTGTATGTTCTTTTATTTATTATATTGTTTCATGTTTTAAATTGCTTCCACCTTGTGTTCAGCCTAACTTGTGACTACCCGATTTGATGATTGTGAATCTTGGGCATAACTTGTCTTAGTTGAACCATGATCACGGCATGATCACATGAACATGATATAGCAACTTGACATGATAATTCTTGATAGTGACCCGTCGTTGTGCACTCTTGACAAGTAGCTTGACATAAAAATTTTTGATGGTGGTCCATCGTGACGCACTCTTGACATGCTAAGTAATCTTGATAGTGGCCCGCTGTAGCACACTCTTGACAAGTAATCTTGATAAGTAACCTAACATGATAATCTTGATATGCTGTTGTGACGACTATCTTGACTTGCTAAGTAACTCTTGTCTTGATACCGTGGGTGTTTGTGCTTGTGTAAGCTACATGTCTCATCTTATCATGTCTAGGACATGAATTCCTGGTTACCACGGTCAGGGATTCATATTGAATCTGACTAGGATAATGACTAGATTGATCAATAGTTTATGAAAAGATTTTCCAGCTATAGACAGTCCCGTTATCTGGGCGCTTTAATTGGACTTGTAGCCCGTCGAGTAGGCACAATTTCAGCACACTGTCATATGTTACACCCCCAAGTCACCTAATCCAACTCTCTCAACTTGCAACTGGATAACCTGGATTAAGTCTGCAGGGCTTGTGGCTGTTGGAACATCTCAATACATCTTGTTAGTAACTAGACTTGTGATAACCCTAGTTAGTTAAAGTATCAAGCCGTACTCATTGCTTGGCCGTGATTTATAGATGGAGTCTAGTCTAGTCTTGTCTAGACAAGGCCAGTACATGGTTACGTCAGCATGTTACTGTTTATGCTTCGTTTTATCAATAATTGGTTAGAGACTAAGTTCTGTTCAGGTGAATGGTTACGACCCCGGTTCTTGTTTGGTTTACGGGTTGTAACTTGGTTACTGGAATAGTCCTTTAGTTATCTTATCGTTTATCACCCTGTTTTCTCTAACTCATATTTTTTTGTTATCCTTTATGTATCATGTGCTAATATGCTGGTTTTAGTTCTTAAGTGAAGCCTTCCTTGTGGCACTTGCTCTTTCTGGGGTCTGACCCAGCTAGTTTTGTATGGCCAAATTTTGGAGCAGCACCCGAGGATCTTCCTGTCTTCCAGCTAGATGGTAAACACTAGAAGAAACCTTGGCAACGAGTGGGTTTATTTTTCTCTTCCACTCAAATTGTAAAATTTTTTTTTGAGGCGTTTAGTCGCCGAGCAAGTGTTAGCTCGTGTTGAATGCTTATATTTCTTATCTGCCTAAGGGCTGTAACATGATTGACAAATCCTAGGGTTGATCATGTATGACTGAAACTCTTACTAGTCCTCACATTTTGTACGACTAGCTTCATAATCATCTGTATAAAATGTATGGGACACCTTACTATTGAATATCTGATGATCTACATTCTTGTAACATGTATTTACTTGCTTGAGATTGAGACACTAGGCTTGTTCTTGACCACAAGAGACTGATGGCTTGTAGATAAACCCTCATACATCTAGACAGACGTGACCTTATATCGAGGTAGGTTACACTTCTATATACGTAGCTAGCTGTGTCTGTCCCCCGCTCTTGGTATTCTGGTTCTAGGGAGTGACACAGTTTAAGTGGTGGCCCATGCAGGTCTTGTAAATCAAGATGTGTAAGGTTTTTACCGAATAGATGTCTCAATCAGCACTCGCCCTTGATATCTACTCGTGTCTCCTAATCTTTCTGAAATCTTGACCTGATCACATGCTTATATCCTCGATCTATCTTGGTCCTTTCTTATTGTTTCCTATGTCATTTCTTCAGTGGAATTGTTTCTGGTCCTGCCGATCAGTCCGCGGAGCACCTCCAGTTAACCATCAGTAACTTGGGGACCAAGCCCAACACTCTGGAGCAACGTCCCGAGTCATACATTCCGGGGATCCAGAGCCCTAAGTTCAACCCGTCCAGCATATAGAGCCTGATAATGGAACCCTGGCGGGACTCATTCGGGAATTGCTTGTGTCACAAGATCGTCGGGGCGATGTCCTACACCAGACAGTATAAGATGCCATGGGCAAAGTTGGTTATCAAGGGAACAATACAACCAATAATTTCAAGCGTCTGAACCCTCCCTTCTTTAATGGCAGTGAAGATGTTATCGCTGCTGATGCATGGCTTCAGAACACAGAGATTATTCTAGAAGTAGCTAGGATTCCTGAGGAAGAGAAGGTGGCTGTAGTGCGCCTACAGTTATTGGACTTAGCCCGCACCTGGTGGACGATGCTAGCAGTGGGTTTAGCGACGCTTGTTTATGGGCGGTATTCAACGACAAGTTCCAAATAAAGTACTTCGATGCAGTAGCTCACTATGATCTGCAGACGAGATTCACTAATCTCAAGTATATGGGAAGGACGATCGATAGATATGTGGTCGAGTTTTTAAGACTGAGTCGATTTGCTCCTACTTTGGTGCCAACCGAATTGAACCGAGAGCAGCAATTCCAGCAGGAATTCACTTAGAGATCATTATATCAGTGGAGCAGTTTGAGCACTAGACGTTTGATGCCGTCTCACGAGCAGCAAAGAGGCATGAGTATACCTCGTAGAGGATCGTGGACAGAACAAACAAAGCAGAAAGAGGTCCCATGGGCAGATGAGTCTGTCCTCAGCACCAGCCCCGGCAGCTAGGGTTTTCTATTAGAGTTCTTCGAAGGGCGAATTCGGTTTCGTCAGTTCAGCACTCGACACCGACGTCCCTCACCAACAGAAGCAGAAGCAGTCTTCCACAATGGGCTGCACTCATTGTGGGAAGCCAATGCATATTGTATCAGAATGTCGCAGAGCACTGGGATTGTGCTTGGCTTATGGGACACCGGACCACAAGATAGGGTCCTGTACGAATAGAGCCAGTTCATCATCGTCGAAACCTAACCAGTCCATCTGTTAGGGGTCCAGTACCAGTGCAACAGCAGTACCAGCCTCCGATGCCATTGCCTCCTCAGGTACAAGCCTTCCAGTAGCAGAGACTAGCAGTATGCCCAAACCCAAGCTCAGATACAGAACCGGCAGAGAGGTTTCCAGCAGAATGTCTTCCTTATGCCTTATGATTTTAAATTCCTTGCTTGCATGAATGATAGCTTGATTGGTTGCTAGTCGTAGATGGCTTGTGCTTTAGTATAGCTTGCCCCGACATCTCTAGCCTCTTGATTAAATTTCGAGGACGAAATTTTTTAAGGTGGGTAGAGTTGTCACACCCATTTTTGTTATACGTATTTCCAATGTACGTATACGAATTTTGACTCGTATTTTTATTTACTGTATTTTTCATATTTCTTTATGGCTTGCCTTGATGTATCGTGACTAGGGTTGACCTTGGGTTGGTTTGGTCCAACTTGACTTGCTTTGGATGGCTTGGTGTGGTTTATTTTGATGGTTGGTTCACCATGTTGAACCATCCCCTCTTTTATAAACTCAACCACCCATTTCTCTCTCTTCATTACTTCCATTCATTTTTCACCTTCTTCTCCATTACTCTTCCACCAACCTAGAGAGCTTAGGCAAGTGTAATCTTGCTTCATGATGGATCTTAGATTTTATTGCTCCATTATCTTTCCCTCTTGATTCTAAGCCTCTTTAGAACTTGGAGTTCTTGGATTAGATGAAGGGATCTTTTTAGATCTAAGTTTGTATCATTTTCGGTTTTCTTGGGTTTTGATCTATCAAACATTATTATTTTTATGTTTTGATTGTTCTATGTTGTAGAAAATTCGATTTTATTCAAGTGGACCTTTGAAAACCCGGATTTTGAGTTATTTTGAGTGATTTACGGACTTTGGAAGTTCATGAGTTCCATGGCCATCTTTTTTAAATTTTTGGAGAAGATGTACAGTCTGGCCGCATGAGGCCTACGGACCGCATGAGTCTGCAGACCGCATGCATCCATCCTTGACCGCATGAACCCCTTGACCGTATGAGTCCTGCGGACCGTATGCATGCATCCTTGACCGCATGAACAACTTGACCGCATGAGTCCTGTGGACCGCATGAGTCTGCGGACCGCATGCATGCATCCTTAACCGCATGTATCTTGGCCGCATACAGTCCTGTGGACCGCATGTTTGGGTCGCATGTATTCCTAGGCCGCATGCAGTCCTGCGGACCGCATGTATCTTGGTCGCATGTAGTCCTGCGGACCGCATGTTTGGGCCGCATGTATTCCTAGGCCGCACGCAGTCCTGCGGACCGTATGTTTGGGCCGCATGTATCTTGACAGCCTGCAGTCCTGCGGACCGCATGTTTGGGCCGCATGTATTCCTAGGCCGCATGCAGTCCTGTGGACTGCATGTTTGGGCCGCATGTAATCTTGGCCGCATGCAGTCCTGCAGACCGCATGTTTGGGCCGCACATATTCCTTGGCTGCACGAGTCCTCGGACGTATGCTTCCTTGGCCCCTATGCCCTTGTCCCTTGTATGTTCTTTTATTTATTATATTGTTTCATGTTTTAAATTGCTTACACCTTGTGCTCAGCCTAACTTGTGACTACCCGATTTGATGATGGTGAATCTTGGGCATAACTTGTCTTAGTTGAACCATGATCACGGCATGATCACATGAACACGATATAGCAACTTGACATGACAATTCTTAATAGTGACCCGTCGTGGTGCACTCTTGACAAGTAACTTGACATGATAATTCTTGATGGTAGTCCGCCGTGACACACTCTTGACATGATAAGTAATCTTGATAGTGGCCCGCTGTGGCACACTCTTGACAAGTAATCTTGATAAGTAACCTAACATGTTAATCTTGATATACTGTGTTGTGACGGCTATCTTGACTTGCTAATTAACTCTTGTCTTGACACCGTGGGTGTTTGTGCTTGTGTAAGCAATATGTCTCATCTTGTATCATGTTTAGGACATGAATTCCTGGTTACCACGGTCAGGGATTCATACTGAATCTGACTAGGATAATGACAAGATTGAACAAGTAGTTTATGAAGAGATTTCCCAGCTACAGACAGTTCCGTTATCTGGGCACTTTAATTGGACTTGTAGCCTACCGTCGAGTAGGGCACATTTCCAGTACACTGTCATGTGTTGCACCCCCAAGTCACCTAATCCAACTCTTTCAACTTGCAACTGGATAACCTGGATTAAGTCTGCAGGCTGTTGGAACATCTCAATGCATCTTGTTAGTAACTAGGCTTGTGATAACCCTAGTTAGTTAAAGTATCAAGCCGTGCTCATTGCTTGGCCGTGATTGATTGATGGAGTCTAGTCTAGTCTTGCCTAGACAAGGCTAGTACATGGTTACTTCAGCACGTTACTGTTTATGCTTCGTTTTATCGATAATTGGTTAGAGACTAAGTTATGTTCAGATGAAGGGTTACAACCGCGGTTCTTTGGTTTATGAGTTGTAATTTGGTTACCGAAATAGTACTTTAGTTATCTTATCATTTATCACCCTGTTTTCTCTAACTCATATTTTTTTGTTATCCTTTATGTATCATGTGCTAATATGCTGGTTTTAGTTCTTAAGTGATGCCTCTTTTGTGGTACTTGCTTTTTTTGGGGTCTGAGCCAGCTGGTTTTATATGGCCAGATTTCAGAGCAGCACCCGAGGAACTTCCAGCCTTCCAGCCAGATGGTGAACACTAGAAGAAACACTGACAACGAGTGGGTTTATTTTGCTCTCCCACACAAATTGTAAAAGTATTCTTTTGAGGTGTTTAGCCGCCGAGCAAGTATTAGCTCGTATTGAATACTTATATTTCTTGTCTGCCTAAGGGCTGTAACATGATTGACAAATCCTAGGGTTGATCATGTATGACTGAAACTCTTGCTAGTCCTCGCATTTTGCATGACTAGCTTCATGATCATCTATATATAAATGTATGGGATGCCTTACTATTGAATATCTGATGGTCTACCATCTTGTAACATATATTTACTGGCTTGAGATTGAGACACTAGGCTTGTTCTTGACCATAAGAGACTGATGGCTTGTAGATAAACCCTCATACATCTAGATAGCTGTGACCGTATATCGAGGTAGATTACACTTTGATATACGTAGCTGGCTGTGTCTGTCCTCCGCTCTCCAGTATTCTGGTTCTGGGGCGTGACACCATTCCACCAAAAATGCTGACGGATATCACGATACATATTCGTGCTACTAGGATAAATTGAATACTGGAAACTGTGAGCCTCTGTCATGATCCCTTGCCTGATGTCACCACTGGGTACACAAAGACGCCTTCCATGTCGGAGTGTGCCATCTTCGTGAATGCATAACTCTGTTCTCCGTCCTGCTTCATATTCTGCCCTAAGCCGCTGAAGCTTAGAATCTGATGACTGTGCTATCTTGATTCTCTCAACTATACTAGACTGAACTTGCATACTGGCCATCAATGCCACATTGGTAGGAAGAACTATTTCTACTCCCATCTTCGAAAGATCCGCTAATAACTCTGGTTGTGCTGTTAGAAAATAAGCTCCTGCTCTTCTACTCAACGCATCTGCAACTATGTTGGCCTTCCCAGGATGATACTGTAGGTTGATGTCGTAATCCACTAGTAACTCTAGCCATCTTCTCTGACGCATGTTAAGATCCTTCTGGGTAAACACATACTTAAGACTCTTATGGTTAGTGAAAAGTTTTACCCGATCTCCATACAAGTAATGCCTCCAAAGCTTAAGTGCAAAAACTACCACTGCTAACTCCAGTCATGGGTTGGGTAATTCCTCCATGATCATGAAGCTGACGTGACGCATAAGCTACTACCTTGCCTTGCTGCATCAAGACATATCCTAATCCTCTGCCTGAAGCGTCACAATAAACTAAAAATCCTCCAGTCCCATCCGAAGCGTGAGAATGGGTGTCGTCGTCAATTCTTGCTTCAACTTCTCGAATGAACTCTGACACTCTGTTGTCCAAACAAACTGTACATCCTTACGGGTCAACTGTGTCAAGGGCGCTGAAATTCGAGCAAAGTCCGATATGAACCGCCGGTAATAGCCCACTATTTCTAGAAAACTACGAACTTCTGTGACTGTGCTGGGTACTGACCATGTCTCTATAGCTACTATCTACTGGGGGACCACTTCCACTCCTCCTCTGGTGATGATGTGACCTAAGTACAAAATACGATCAAGCCAAAATTTGTACTTACTGAACTTCGCGTACAACTGGTGCTCTTTGAGAATCTGAAGGACTACTCGGAGATGTTGCTCATGCACAGTTTCACTCTTGTTATAGACTAAGATGTCGTATATAAACAATATCACGAACTGATCCAAATAAGGCACGAATATGTGATTCATGAGATCCATGAATACTACTGGCGCATTGGTCGTCCCGAATGGCATAATAAGAAACTCCCAATGTCCATATCTAGATCTAAATGCCATCTTCGGGATGTCTTGCTCTATGACTCTGATCTGATGGTACCCTGACCGTAAGTCAATCTTCGAGAATACTGCCGCTCCACTGAGTTGATTGAATAAGTCATCTATCCTTGGTAGGGATATATGTTCTTGATTGTTACAGAATTCAAGGTACGATAATCAACACATAATCTTGATGTACCATCCTTCTTTTTTACAAGAAGCATCGGGGCTCCCCAAGGCGATCCACTAGCACGAATGAATCTCTTAGTTCTGAGTTCTTCAATCATCTTGTAAAAGATCTCTAATTCTGATTGTGCCATTCTGTAGACTCTCTCTGATATTAGTGCCGTTCATGGAATCAAATCAATGGTGAAGTCTGTCTCTCTCTGGCGGCATACCTGGAAGCTCTTCAGGGAATATGTCAGGAAATTCTTCTACTACTCTAGGAAATTGAACTGCTCCTGCTACTGCCATCCGCAAGATTGGTGGAGAAGGTTCTACTTTGCCTCTGAAAACGGAAACTCTTCTTCGCCGGGAATACTAAAAATAATTCTGCCAACATGGCAGTCTATTCTTGCGTATTGATCCTTCAACCAATCCATTCCTAGGACCACATCATAATCGGCCATCGAAAATTCTATCAATCTAGCAGAAACACTCTACCACGAACTACGATTCGACACAAGGAAAAGACTCTATCTACTCCCACAAGACTGTTACCAGTAAGTATATTTTGCACTTACTCAACTTCGCGTACAACTGGTGCTCTTTGAGAATTTGAAGGACTACTCGGAGATGTTGCTCATGCACAGCTTCACTCTTGTTATAGACTAAGATGTCGTATATAAACAATATCACGAACTGATCCAAATAAGGTATGAATATGTGACTCATGAGATCCATGAATACTACTGGCGCATTGGTCGTCCCGAATGGCATAATAAGAAACTCCCAATGTCCATATCTAGATCTAAATGCCATCTTCGGGATGTCTTGCTCTATGACTCTGATCTGATGGTACCCTGACCGTAAGTCAATCTTCGAGAATACTGCCGCTCCACTGAGTTGATTGAATAAGTCATCTATCCTTGGTAGGGATATATGTTCTTGATTGTTACAGAATTCAAGGTACGATAATCAACACATAATCTTGATGTACCATCCTTCTTTTTTACAAGAATCATCGGGGCTTCCCAAGGCGATCCACTAGCACGAATGAATCCCTTAGTTCTGAGTTCTTCAATCATCTTGTTAAAGATCTCTAATTCTGATTGTGCCATTCTGTAGACTCTCTCTGATATTAGTGTCGTTCATGGAATCAAATCAATGGTGAAGTCTATCTCTCTCTGGCGGCATACCTGGAAGCTCTTCGGGGAATATGTCAGAAAATTCTTCTACTACTCTAGGAAATTGAATTGCTCCTGCTACTGCCATCCACAAGACTGGTGGAGAAGGTTCTACTTCGCCTCTGAAAACGGAAACTCTTCTTCGCCGGGAATACTAAAAATAATTCTGCCAACATCGCAGTCTATTCTTGTGTATTGATCCTTCAACCAATCCATTCCTAGGACCACATCATAATCGGCCATCGAAAATTCTATCAATCTAGCAGAAACACTCTACCACGAACTACGATTCGACACAAGGAAAAGACTCTATCTACTCCCACAAGACTGTTACCAGTAAGTATATTAAGCCTTACTGATAACGACTCAGGCTCCATTCCTATCCGTATTGTGAATCGTGCAGACATAAATGAATGCGATGCACCCGAATCAAATAATACTGATGCTGGAAAAGAGTTGACAAGAATAGTACCTGCCATTACCTCACCTGATGCCATTTCTTTTGCCACAGTCAAAGACATAGTTTGACCTTGTCCTCTTGGTATTGGTCCCTTCTGCTGGTGACCTCTCTGCCTATTCTGAATCTGAGCTTAGACCTGAGCATACTGTTGCGTCCTATGTTGCTGGAATACTTGTGCCTGAGGTGACAATGGCCTCGAAGGCTGGTACTGTTGCTGCTGTACTGGTACTAGTCCCCTAACTGAAGGACTGGTTTGGGTTGATGAAGATGAACTGGCTCTATACGGACATGACCCAATTCTGTGATCCGATGCCCTACAAGCTAAGCACAATCTTTCTGCTCTACGATATTCTGAAACTGCATGCCTGTGCTTTCCATAATGTGAGCAGCCCATTGCGGAAGATTGTTTCTGTTTCTGCTGCTGAAGATATGTCAGAGTCAAGTGCTGAATCGACGAAACTGTGGTAGCCCTCGTAGGAGCTCCAATTGTCAAGGCCCTAGCTGCCGAGGCTGGTGCTGATGACTGAGACAACTTCCTTCCTCCATTTCAATCTATTATCCTCTGGGATGTACATTTATGCCGCCTTGTCGCTCGCAAAACTGCATCAAAGGTCTGGTGCTCAAACTGCTCCACTGCTGAAATAATCTCAAGGTGGAGTCCCTACTAGAATCGCTGCGCTCGGTCCAATTCGGTCGCCACCAAGGTAGGAGCAAACCAACTAAGGCTAGAAAACTCGATCGTATATCCATCGACCGTCATTCCCATCTTCTTGAGATTGCTAAACCTTGTCTACAGATCATACTGAGCTACTGCATCAAAGTACTTCGTCTGAAACTTATCACTGAATATCGCCCACAAGACAGACATCACCAAACCAACTGCTAGCCTCACCCACCAGATGCGGGCTAAGTCCAATAATTGCAGGCGCACAACGACCACCTTCTCTTCCTCGGGAATCCTAGCTGCCTCTAGAATGACCTCTATATCTTGAAGCCACGTGTCAGCAACAATAGCATCTTCACTGCCGGCAAAGAAAGGAGGGTTCAGGCGCTTGAAGCTGTTAGCCGTATTACCCATAGCTTCTTGTACTATCTACAGCAGGGCATCGCCCCGAATATCTTGTGATGCAAGCAAGTCCCGGATGAGTCCCGTCAGGGTTCTATTGTCAGTCTCTGCAGGCTGGATTGGCTGAACTGGTGGCTCTGGATCCCCGGAAGGCATGACTCAGGATGCTTCCCCTGAGTGCTGGGCTTGGTCACTAGGTTACAGCTGGTTCACTTGCTGTTACTTGTTTGCTGGAGGTGCTCCACCCGGCTGATTGGTAGGACCAGGAACAATGCCACTGAAGAATATGACATGGGGAACAATAAGGAAGGACCAAGATAAATCAAGAATAAAGCACCTTATCTGGTCAAGATTCAGGAAGATTAGAAAGCACGAGTTGAGATCAAGGGCGAATGCTGATTGAGACATCTATTCGGTAAAACCCTTACATATATTGATTTACAAGACCTGCACGGGCCACCACTTAAACTGTGTTACGCCCCAAAACCATAATACTGGAGAGCGGGGGATAGACACAGCCAACTACGTACATTGATGTGCAACCCACCTCACAATATGGTCACGACTGTCTAGATGCATGAGGGTTTATCTACAAGCCAACAGTCTCTTATGGTCAAGAACAAGCCTAGTGTCTCAATCTCAAGCAAGCAAATAATTGTTACAAGATGTTAGATCATCAGACATACAAAGTAAGGCATCCCAAATATTACATATTTAGATGATCATGAAGCTAGTCATATAAAATGCGAGATTAGCAAGAGTTAAGTCATATATGATCAACCCTAGAATTTATCAATCATGTTACAACCCTTAGGTAGACCGAAATAAAGTTTCAACACGAGCTAACACGTGCTCGACGGCTAAACGCCTCAAAAGAATAAGTTACATTAAAATAGGAGAGCAAAATAAGAAAACCCACTCGCTGCCACAGTTACGCCTGGTGTTCACCATTTGGCTGAAAGGCAGGTAAATCCTTGGGTATCACTCCGAAATCTGGCCATACAAACCAGCTGGGTCAGACCCCAGAAAGAGCAAGTGCCACAAGGGAGGCTCCACTTAGGAACTAAAGTAAGCATAAATGAATAGAAGTACAGATAAATGAACATAATATAATAACATGAAAGACATGCTTTAAAGAATCATACTAGCTTTCATAAAAAATAAGAGGTGGAGTATAATTCCCATGTTAATCATGAGATCCACTACAACAGATATGAGATACGATAGCGTGCTCAGAACGCTGTAGAATGCCTATTATAGCGTATTATGCCCGCTATAAATGCCCCGGCTATAATTGCCCCATGCATAAGAACGCTATAAAGTTATAACGTTCATGAACGCTATTGATGGATTATAGCGTTCCATGGCGCTATAAACAGGTTATAGCATTTAAAAACGCTATACCAGCGTTATAGCATTTAAGAACGCTATAGGAAAGTAATAGCATTCATGAATGCTATTGAGTTACTATAGCGTCCATGAACGCTATAGACTTGTTATAGCAGTGACAAATGCTATAGAGTTTACATAGCATTTACGAACGCTATAGTTTCTTAATAACGTTTGTTAACGCTATAAGTATTTATGGCGTTCGTGAATGCTGTTGATGTTTAATTGCGTTCCTGTATGTTATTGTTTGTTAATAGCTTTTCGATACAAATTGATTTTTATAGTGTTTCTTTCGCGCTATTATATGTGCACCAATAGCATGTCAGAATGCTATTGCATAATGCATTAGTTAAAGAAATAATTTATATCAGAATAGTATTGCAGCACATCAAAATAACATTGCAGATATATAGAATGCCACAGATATCTATTGCATATATACAAAGAATGCAGGTATTCAAAAATTTAAATGCTTCTCGACGAATCAATCACAGAATGAATTCCGAACATAAGTAAATTCATTAATTTCACTGTTAATAACATTCAAAATCCTTCATAATTTCTCCAAAACTAAACATTAACAGCGTAGTCAGCATTTAATTGTTTCCATACATATATCCAAAATTTTGTATATCCAAAATTTAGCTCGAACCCTTCGAGCCTATCTACAACCAAAGCTCCTCAGAAATCCTCTTACTTCATCTAACCTACACAAATATAGGGGGGAAACATTAGTGTTCCTGTTTAATAGACAAGAAGTTGAATTTATGAGTTAGCTATCAAAAGAAAATTGCCTAAAATTCTATGAGTTATAATCAACCAAACAACTGGAATCCATTGTCAGTTGAATTTATTAGTGATCCATTCATATCCATACATACTTAGCAAGTCCAAAACTTGTGGCAATGGAGGGCATTGACTCTAATGTCTGAACTTTGATTGCAATTTTTGTATGTAATATTCTTTATATCCTTTTCCTTCCTATACTAATAAGGTAACATACTTTAGTGGTAGTTACAACACTGTTACAGGTTTTCTATCACCAGTTGGTAATAGTGCTTGGTTTGTCTTATTTACATTTGTACCACTAGTTCCTCATTTTATTTCCTTTTGAACATCTCTACCCATTTCAATGGATGGCATCCCTTTTACCCTATTCAAATGAACCCCCTCCCAGCAAGGAACCTCATACACCAAGTCAATATAAGGGGATTATAGAGAAGAATGGGTGATAAGATGGCAATTCTTCGTACATGGACCCCAAAAAAGATAACTTCCATGATTGAAATCCTGATATAATATGTAATACAACCATTAATAATATAAATAGCATGGTACAGCAAAACAAAAGACACCTGTAATGTTATGCATTTATAGTTCACTGACTATTGGACTTCCATATCAAAAGTCAAATTGTCTCATGAAAATTAAAAAAAGGTCAAGAGTGTACTTGCTTGCTGCAATTATAAGTAAACACGAGCAGAAGCTAAAAAGTGTGAAAAGAAGCAAAACCATATGTGGAGTCATGCCCAAAATGCAAGTATCAGAGTGCAAGATGATTGAGAAAGTGATTTAACAGGAATAGCGAGCACAAAAAAGCAAATGGAGAAATAAACATCTAAGATATATTTCTTATGGAAGAATGTGTAGGAACTATGTATACAGATAGAGCCTCAAGACATATTCAGTCACTAAGAATTTGGTAGAGCTGCAACTGTAGCTTAGCAAATAAATTCGAGCTATATATAACAGTGTTGTCCACTAGTTGTAATGTCCCACTGCTTTTCCATCTTGTGTGAAATATAAAAGATGCAAGATCAAACAAAAATGAACAGTTGGCTGTACAAACCCCATCCCTTGCATATCAAACATTTGTCCACGCCTTTTCCCCAGAAGTTCAACAAGTCACATGTGTTCTGGCACCTCTACTGTAGAAATCTACATCAGAATGACAAAAATAAAGGCATTCAGTTCTACAGATTCAAATAGAGATCAACCAACAGTTGGAAAGTCAAACACATGGCAATGATAAAATTGAAGGCATATATGGACAAAAACATAGATGTGTGACGCACAGAAATTTAAAAGTACAAGTTCATCATAATTTACGTTTGTCTTCATCAATTTAAAGTACAAGTTCATCATAATTTACATTTGTCTTCATCAGTTTATTTGCTCGTCTTCAACAGTAATTATCAACTACTTATGAATGGCCTATTACCTCAAAAGGCTCCAACAACTTATCGTCCACCCTTTTATTTATAATCTTAGGAGGCCCCACCATAAACTCATATCATTCTCTTCACCTGAAAATTCGCAAATATAAGTAGAGGAGTTTTCAAGTAAATCCATAAGCAAAGTTCAAACTTACATGTTTTCTATCAATATGGTAATATGCAATGTGCCCCTTCCACTAATAATGAACGTATCACCTGTTTCTCCACCTTCAACTTTCATTGCCAAATTCCTTTCGATCTCACGGTACAGCCTATCGCAAAGGTTTCTGCTGGCTACATACTTCTCCTGATAAGTACATAGAAATTAAAACACTAATTAGGATGAAAATAAACAGAACTTAGCTACCATATATCACATTTGTTTTACAAAGTACTATGTTAAACAATAGTAACAATAGTAAGTTACATCATGGGAACAGAAACTAACTTGAATTTGATATATTAAAAGATACCTCACGACCAACAAAAGGTTTAGTATTTATAGAGAATGACATTTTCACTGTTGGATCGTCCACTTTAATGGCAGGTAAAGGTTTTCCAGAAATCTTATCTGCTATTGTCTCACCAATCTGCAAAATGAAGAGAAAACCATCATACTCTTCCATAGAATGATATAATTTCTAACATCAGGATCAAGTGGAGACATAGAACATTGAGGTTTGTTGATAAAATTGAGATTAACATATTCACCATTATATCACTGATACCACAGACTGCACAAATATGTAACCAGATTGCACACTCTCAACTGGAACCCAGTTGAAATTCTCGTATACAAACAACTCACTAACTTTTGCAAATCTGCATGAATCTTCGGACGTGCATACCTGCCAATAAATACTAGTCACAACATAATTAGAGCTAATTGCAGTAACTAGAACACAAATTTGATACTAATTTACAAAATATTCTCCAGAAGATGAGAGCATTGAACCCCTTGTAAAGTTAAATAGCTGGAGAATTTTATAAACCACATGGTACTTCTCGGGTACTAGTACTCTTGGGAATACCCATACACGTTACTTCTCGGGTAATAGTACTCTTGGGTACTTATTGCATAAGCAACGGAAATATTTTTTATTTGTATTCTAAATTTAAATTTGCGTACTTCTTTGGTACTTTGTGGGTACTTTGTGGGTAGTTTCTGGTGGAAGTCATTAGATATGACCTTATCTTTTAAATATAGCCTTGGTACTTTTGTTTAGATATTAAAATTTCTTTATTTTTTAACTCAAGCAAGCACGAACCCTACAAAGCAATATAACTAGCCTAGCAGATCCAAGTGTTATGGAACATGTACATCTGCTTATTCGCATTCTCAATGCAAATTACAGGTTTAATTGACAATTATTTCCCTAGCTAGTTATCTATGAGAGGAAACTGAAAATCAAAATCTACATCAGGTCTTTTTGTTAATAAAAAGTAAAGAAAGGAGAAAAAGAGTGGATAGAAAGAGAATAAGCAGTTATCAATGACCTAGTCATTGCCGTAAAAGATACAGCCATCATGCTTCAAGTTGCTTAATCATGAAGAAACACTTGTTTCAAGAAAAGCTGTTGTAGATATTAAAGTAGGTTTTTTGTGCATATAACTCCATTAAAAATTAAATCTAGATTATTCTTACATAACTCCACCAAATGTAGTGCCTATAAAGAATATTGTTTCTAATTAAATAATTGGGAGTACAAAAGTTTATCATCAAGGATTTCGTGGATTAATACGCCAATATATGATATATCCCCCTAGCAAGAAGATAAAAGAAAATACGTTGTTCTCCTATATATATAATCTTGAGACAGTTTTTCCCTAACCAAGCTAAGATGAAAGAAAGAAAATAGCTTACTTGCTGGTCAGGCATCTCTTCAATTTTATAAGATCATCCTAAATGTGAACTTGTCTCAAGTATTCATCCAATTAACCACTTGTCCTCTCCAATGTCTTACGTGGTAAATTGGGTCTCTACATGAAAACAAGATTGGCACAGTCTAGGTAAGAATCATATTTTGGTTGAGTGGTTTGACCTATAATGGATGATAGAATTGTTAACACTTTGGATTGTTTAACCACCGGTCCTCTCCAATGGTATATTGATCTCAACCAAACAAGAAGATTGGCTCAAGGAGAGTCACATTTCGGTTTAACAATTGACTTATAATGGATGGATAGATGGGATTGCATGACACTTAGGATTGGTTAGGATTTGGTGAAGGCTGTATATATTTCATTATTGATAGAGTTTCAAGAAAGGGTTATCTTTTGAAAGGGGTGTGCAGTTTTGTGAGCCTTTCAACAGAGTTATTTGTTGAAGGTTTATCGGTTTGAGGGAGCATTTGTAATCAACTCTTAATTTAAGGACTTAAAAGATGTTCTCCATCTTTCTTTCTTCATTCACTTTACTGTTTGTCATAACAAATGGGTATCAAAACAAACTGGCTTCACTCCTCCCTATACCAAACTCAAGCCATTAACAATGTCACCAAATCGTATGCCAAAATTTCCCAATAAAATTTCAGCAATAATTCAAAAAAACTGGCGATGGTTTCTCACAAAACCCTAGAAAAGGAGAGGAGGAGACATCCTATGAGACATCTACAATGGGAGGGAAAAAATGCTAAGCAGACATCTCGACTGACCTTGATCTGGTGACGGAGGACACGATCTGGCTGAGTAATGACTCACTCTCCAATCACCACCGGGACTCGTCGTGCAGCCACTTTTGCTCTTCGCGGAGCCACTGGTGCTCCCCACGGTGCCACCTTTGCTCCTCTCTCTCCCTCCCAAAAAGTGGAAGAAGAGGAGGAGGAACGAGGAGAGAGAAAGGATTTAAGAGGAGTAAATCTAATATTAGGGTTAGGATTTTGGTTGATTTGAGGAATGGGAGGAGAGGAAGCTAGGGGGAGGAGAGAGAGGCGTATGAGGCAATGATAAAAAATGAGTGCACAGAAATGCCAAAAAAAATTATGAAGGTAGGGACCAAGGTTAGAACATGGGCTAGGTTTTTTCATCGAAAAAGTGGAGCAACAGAATTCTGGATTGTAGTTATTAGAGGATTTTAGGAGGGAAAGACAAATTATTAGAGGGAAAGGAAATTAAAGAATGACGGTTTCTTCTTTTTTTTTCATAAATCCACATTTTTTAACAAAACGTTGTTAAATTGCTTGACGTTTAAGACAAACGTCGGAAAAAGCGTCGATACGTCAATATTTTTCATCGTTTAACACAAAAGGTCAGTAATTTGCTTACCTAAGCCGACTTCAACACAAAGGTCGAGAAAAAATTGTTGGTATTCCACAACATTTAAGAGCAAACATTGATATTTTCCAACGTTTATTATAGAACGTCGGTGTATCATGCCTAAGCCGACGTTTCTATAAACGTCGGAAGAAAAAAAATGTCGGCAAAGTCCTATTTTCTTGTAGTGAGTGGAGATTACGCTGGCGCCGAGGCGAAGGGTGTCGAGTTGGCGCTCGAAGATCCTAGCAGTGATGTTGTTGCTTCTGAACATCGGTGCGAGGGGACACGGTGAGAAATAGAAATCGTACCTCTCCTTCCAAGTAGTAGAGTTCTCCGGAGGAGGTGAGCGACGTGTCGTGGAAAGTCGACCTCTCCCCAGAACCCCAACCATCTCGGCGCCACCATGTGCTTCCCGCCCATAATCTTCAGTATCGTCGTCTTCCCTGTCCTCACCAAAAAGAAAAATCAAAACCAAATGTCAAATCGAGCGACCAAGATCATACCGTACCCCGCCGGAACTCACCAGCGTCGTTGGATCTGACGAGGAGGCACCGCTCGCCAGCGTCGACGGCGAGCGAGAGGTCGTCGATGAGGGAACGAGATCCCAATGGAGGATAGTCGTCGATCCCTGGGTAGGTGAAGCTTAGATCTCTGATCTCCACCGATTTATTTTTCGATCAATTTTTTGGAAGGTTTAAATTGGGAAAGGCGATAGGAATGATCTCGCGGACGTAGTAGATATGAGAGAGAGGAGGGGCCGATGGACTTTGGAAGTGATTTAAAATGGGATTTTGGAGTTTGGGAGGGCTTTTGGAATCTTGAGAGGGAATTTAGAATTAAGATTAGTGTATATACAAAAAATATATAATTTATTAATTATGGTGTTATTTTGTGACACATACATGTCGTTAAATGTATGGTATTGTTCTGCGCCATGCATGCACATGTCGCCAAATATATGGTATCGTTTTGCGACACACATGTACATGTCGCAAAATGTATGGTATCATTTTACGACATGCTGATGTCGCCATATGTAGAGATTTTTTTGGTGGGATTGCTATTTGGTTTCCCTCTAGTAAAATCTGAGTGGATTTTGTGACATAATAAAACTCATGTCGCCAAAACATGAAAAAAGTAGCCTTTTGAGACATAAAAGACCCTATGTTGCTAAAATATGTTGCTAAAAGTGCAATTTCTTGTAGTGTAAATATACAAAGATATATTTCGTTGATATATTACTAAATTTTCTCATTCGGTTTACCAGGGAGAGGAATTTTAGATAAAATTTTTGAAAGGTTAGTGGGATTAAACCGAAACCAAATCCCAAAACCGAAATCGAATCCCAAAACCGAAACCGAAACCGAATAAGAAATTTTAGTATTTTCGAAACCGAAACCGAACTGAATTTTTTTCAAACCGAACCGAATCTCTTATTCGGTTAGGTTCGATTCGGATTTCGATCCAAAAACCGAATAATGCTCACCCTTTGACATACGAGCATAGCAACATTCAGAAAAAACTATACCTTTAACAGCGTTCATAACACGCTATATAAAGTTATGTTAACAGCACTGCATAATAAACGCTATTGATAATGACATTCTAATAGCAGGGAGGCTTCAACGCTATAGATAAACTGCTATTGTATGAACGTTTAATAGCACTTCAATATGAACGCTATGAATGATTATATTATAATAGCAGGAAGGCTCGAACGCTATAGATAAACTGCTATTGTATTCTATTTTTATAGCACTGCGGAGGGAATGCTATTGATGATGACATTCTATAGCAGGGAGGCTTGAACGCTATAGATAAACTACTATTGTATGTCCTATTTGTTGCAGTGAGACAATCATTCAGGCAAGACCAATCAAGTCCTACGGCTTGCTATCATTAGCTAACTAGGGTTATCATAGCCCTAGTTATTAATAAGATGAAATGAGATGTTTCTACAGTCACAAGCCCTGCAGACTATCCAGGTCATCTAGGTGAGGTTACAAGAGTTTATCAAGAATTTAGAGAATTATTAGGTGACTTAGAGTGCAACACATGATAGTGTGCTGGAAATGTGTCCTACTCGTCGGTAGGCTACAAGTCCACAGGTACGACCGAGATAACATGTTCATTTGTAACTGGGAAATCTCTCTGTATGAATTACTTGATCAATCTAGTTGTTAACCTAGTCAGATTCATTATGAAACCCTGATCGTGGTAACCAGGAATCCATATCCTAGACATGATACAAGATGAGACAGGTAGCTTGTACAGACACAATCAACCACGGAGTCAAGGCAAGAGTTACACTAGCAAGACAGAAATAGATTTTGCAATGACAATCAAGATTATACATGCCATGTCAGGTTTGCTTGTCATGTCAAGGGTACTTGTCAAGAGTATGCCTCGACGGCCACTATCATGAATATCAAGACGAGTTCATGTTATCATGTTCAAGTCAAGTTCTGATTACGGTTAAGTCTTTCGTGCTCAAGTTCAAGTCAAGTTCAATACTAGCAAGTCATAAACATGATTAAACTCTATCATGCCCAATATTAACAAGTTATCATGTTGGGTTATCACAAGTTAGGCTAAGTACAAGATGCATGCAAGGGTCAAGACATTACACTAAGAACTATATGAACAAGCATGGAGATATGGGAAAAGGGGTATCATGGCAAAAATAGCGTTAGGCCAAATGATGCTGGGTGTCAAGAGACCCCTGAGTGGCGCTGGGCCAAAGAGAGCTAGGTGGCGCTGGGCCAAGTGGTGCGCAACCGAAGAGCGCGGCGCTAAAAAAAGCACGCCACGCTAGGTGGCAACACGGCACCAGGGGGACAAGTGGCGCCAGGGAGTCAAGTGGCGCTAGTGATAGCACGGCGCCAGGTGGCACGCACTCGCTAGGATGGTGTGGCACCAAAGGAGCGCACATTTCGAAATAGCACGACGCCAAGGGGTGCACGCGCTCTGGGATGGCATAGCGCTATAGAGCGCCGGCTGAAAGGCACGACGCTAAAGTGCATTCGCGCAACCGAGATGGCATGGCACCAATGGGTGCTCGTGCACTGCTCATCTTCTCCAACAGCATCGAAAGTGCTTGGTTGAACCCATGAACTCCAAAAGGCCATAACTCTCTCAAAGCAAGTCAGAATCGAGACTTCCAAGGGTCTAAATTATGTAAAATTGAATTTTCCACAACATAGAACCATTAGATTTTGGAATAACAAGGTTTGAGAGATCAAAACCAAGAAAAATTGAGAAAACTATAAACTTAGATCTACCAAAGTCCATCCATCAAAAGCAAAAATATCAAGTTCTAAAGGGGCTTAGTATCAAGCAAAGAAGACAATAGAACATAAAAACTTAAGATCCATCATGAAGCAAGTTGCACTTGCCTAGGGCTTCTATGTAGGTGGAGAGGAGTAACGAAGAAGAAAAAATAAATGAGAAGTAATGGAGAAGAGAGAGGAGTTGACTTACATATCAACCTCTCCATCTCAACCCAACCCAAACCAAACCAAGAAAAGCCAAGCCAAGCTGAACCAAAATAAACCATACCAAAGCTAAGCAAGATAAGTCAAAACACGGATCACCTGACAAGCATCAAAAATCCGTATACGTATACTGAAAATACATATAACAGAAAACGAGAGTGACACATAACCATTATCTGCCAGATGACTTATGCTCAATAGGTTAGAAATACGTCTTTTATTTTTGGATAGGAAGACATACCAATAGTACCGTTACCAAAAATATTACCTCTCAGATTGTTGTCGAAGGAAACATATCCCTTCTTCTTCATCGATAGTGTAGAGAATAAAGATGCATCACCAGTCATGTACCGTGAACATCTGCTATCGAGTATCCACTTGCTTTTAGCATGAGAGGGTTGAGGGTTCACCTACAAAATGAGTAGATGAATCCTTTGGTACCCATTTCTTCAAGGGTCCATTATGATTAGTATTAGGAATCCAATCAAGTAAATTAGTGTCTACAAGCTTTCTAGATTTACAATATTGTAATATGTGTCCGTGTGTACTATAATATGTATATATGATTTGGTGATCTTTATTTCTGTGTTGACATTTTTGTGTGTCTTTTTTGGAAACCTATAAGTAAAAGCATGATTGTGATAAGCATGTTGCTTAGGTGCTTTCTTTGGTTTAGTTCTTTGTGGTGTATGCTTGGTATTAGGACTAAACTTAAACCATGTAACAAGGATGACCTGTTTGCCAATAGGGATGACCATGTTTGCCTAATTTGATCTCTAATTTTTTTTAGAGATCGCACAAGACTTCTCATATTTGGCAGTCATATCTATGAGTCTTTGCTCAGTGACTAAGTGTCTCTTTTTCTCTCTGTCATAAAGGTCTTGTACCTTGACATAGTATCTTTCTTTATTTTCTATGATAAGGATAGCCTCATGATAGTCTACTTTAAGCTTGGCTATCTCTTCCGTGTTACCAGTAGTAGATGTCTCTTTAATGTCTTCAATAAGATTAGACAATCTAGTTACTTCAATTTTGTGTACCTTAATCTCTTTGCGAGATTGATTGTACTTGTCCAATACATTTCTAGGTCCTTCAAGTAGTTTACTGAAGGCAATTTCTAATTCATCGAAAGTAAAATGATCATACAGAGGGTTTTCAGATACCTTGTCGAATGCTATCAGATAGACATTTGCACAGCTGTTGGGTCTATCCTCCTTCTTTGATTCACTGGCCTCACTTTCATGCTAGATGCTTGTGTTTGCATACTTTCGACCGGTTGCAGCTTTTCTGCTTGATCTTGATCGATCATCTGGACTGCTCTTCTTTGACAGTAGACAGTCCTTCTTTATGTGCCCTGACTTCTTACATCAAAAGCAGATTGTTTCTTCTTTATTGCTTTTATGAATGTCTTTCTTCTTTCGGTTTGATCTCACAAACTTCAATAACTTTTTGAAATTTTTGACCAGCAGGGCCTGTTCATCATCATCGGAATCTTCTTCGTCAGAGTCATTGCATGAGACTTTTCGGGCTTTTGCTTCGAAGGCAATTGATTTTTCCTTGGGAGTTGTGTGAACACCCAGAATTCTGGGGCTCTTTTAAAAAATTTCAAATGAATTATTTTCCATAAATAATTTTTTTAAAATAGTTTGATCATTAAATGTACCTTTTCGTGACTTTAATTTTTGGAGCGCCAGAGATGTCAATCTCTCAGAACTTCCTTCATGAGTTTTTAGTAGACAAGATTATCCTCATTTTGATATATCATGTCCCAGTCAAACTTGCTCCTTTGCATTCTATTTACATCGTACAACTTTCTAGTCAATTTAGGCCATAGGATCATCTACCGTAAAACTTGACTGGACTTCCAATTTAATTTTGGGACTCGACATCGATCCAACCTAATCGACCAAATATACGGTTTTAACCTATTTTGAGTCTACTACGCACATGCGACTTGTGTGCTATCCAATTGAGCTCCTGCATGCTATTATTTTAGCAATAATCATAAATGACTTAAATAATAGTCATGATCGTACCAAGCCCAAACATAACCCAATCTAACCCGAACACCCAACCTAAGTGCATGTAACCACCCATATGACACACCCAAATACCACACACCAACTTTTCCCTTTATAACACACTCTACACTAATTTTTGGCACACAAAATCCTATTTTCTACCCTTGTTAAATTTTGATTCAGCCATGGGTATTTTTGGCTAGACCCAAACCTTCCTTTTCTCTTTTTCTTTGGTCTTTCTTATCCAAAGTGGGGTGAGTCGCCGGAGCACAGCCACTCCCCCTTCCTTTGTCCAATTACTACCTCTAATAACCCTCAACCACATGATTGTACCTACTCTTCATCTCCACCACTCAACTCACACAATCCAAAAACAAAAAAAGCCTAACTCTATATTCACTCTACACACACAGCCCCTGCTGGCCGACAGCCCCCCATCTCTTTTTCCTACAACTTTTATTCTTCTTCTTCTTCGTCCACTTCTTCTTCACTGCACCATGAAACCCAACCATAGTTCTCCTCCTCCCTGCACTTCTCAACCTCCCTAACTTCCTCATCTTCCAGTTCTTCTTCTATTCTCCTTTTTCTCGTAATGCAGTCGTACGGAGCCCCCGTTCGTCGCTCCGATGTGGTCGTCCACCATCGTGCACCGTCCGCCACTACAGGCCCTGTCCTGGTCGTCCGTCGTACGGGCTGGCTGACTTTGCCACCGTAGCAAGGGCTGCAGTTACTGATGTTGCTCATGCTCCTACTATGTTTGCCACTACCGGCACCGAACTATACGACGAGGCCCGACGAACCCCCGGCCAGCCACCGACGTGCCACCACTAGCCGCACAGCACACCACCCTCATGGCCGCATGTGAACGCTGCTGTTACCGTCGTTGTTAGTGCCGCCACGTGAGCCGTACGAGCCATACACGCTCAGTCCTGCACACCGTCTAGCATGCCACTGGTACGAACCTACCTTCACCGGTGATCGCAAGGAGTCGTTTTTGACATTTTCGTCAAAATCCCGTCGTAAAGCGTATTTTAGAGAAGTCAAAATTTTGCCTCGAAATAGCAACTTTATGTATATTTTTTGGATAATTCGACCGTTGGATCGTCAATCCGATTCTTCCGTTGTAATCTCGGTATATAGCTCTACCTGCGCCTAAAATTTCAACCATTAATTCGATCATTTGATAGATCAAAACTGGCCACCAAGTTGACCGTTTAAATTATATTTATTTTGACAGTTTTATGGAGCCAACTTCGTGGATTTGTTTCTCCGTCATTGCAGCTTCGTTTGACATGCCACTAGTTCCTATGTATAGCTAGTATAACCACCTTCATTCCATAAAAGTTTTAGTTTCGTAGGATATCGTTTACTTGGTTGAAATCGACGCCAAAGTTGGCCTCTCGAAACCTTAATTTCCAAGTTGTAAAATTTTAATTTTGAACCCGGGACTCCATATTCCAATTTCGATACCACCAGTTGACTCGTGTCATCGTTCTGGCATAAAGTTATATATAATTTACTGAGTTTGGAGCAACGTGGCTCCGACACGCATTTTCATGTAAAATTGAGTTCCTACGTCCGGATCAACAGGTCATTTTGATATCGGGTTGATCGGAATCCTATTTTGGATATGCCATTGGGTTTGTATCATAATTCTAGACTCATGGACATATAATTTTCTAGGTTTAGTGCACTTGTATCTTGGCATATTTTTTGGTGCGAAGCGGGTCCAACGACGAACATCATTTTGATCCGAAGTTACTATTTTGCTCCTGTGTCCAAAATTGGACTTATGGATAGGCTATCCTTGCTAATTTGACTATTCTGGACACGTTAGTGATGTTTGTTTCATCATTTGACGATGTCTATAGATTTTTTTATGTATCACCCTTAATTATAATTAATTCCTATTCATGTTAGTATTTCGGAATCCGTATGTTGAAACTGAGATCAGTCGATTCCAGTGATCTCACGTTGCTAAAATTGACTAAGTGCCCATGTGGATCACCAAGATAAGATTTTTGACCTTACAGTTGGTCATCTTGTCTCGATTTGCGTGTCGTAGGTTTCGTTGTATGAATAACGAGGTACAAACTTGATATTTTCAATCTACCACTCATATTATTAGCAATAGTGATCATAGCAACTGGTGTGGCCTAGTTCTATATGATGTAATTAACAATTGTCATAAATAACCCAAGGTAATAGGTGACTAGAAACAACCCAAGCTCCCTAGGTGGGAGTTATTAGCACTATGCCAAAATGCCCATTTTGGAACGGCAGAATTCCGTGTCAAATAATTTCTGGAACGCCTATATATAGTACCTATTTTCGGGCTGCCAAATTGATTGGAACGGAAATAAGGCATTCCAAATAATGTATATTGGAACGGAAGTAAGGTGTTCCAAATAATGTATATTGGAACGGCTATAAGGTGTTCCAAATGATGCATATTGGAACGGTTTATATGCGTTCCTGATTTGGAACACTAAAAAAGCGTGTCTACCAAAGCATTCTAGATTAATTTTTTATCTCTTACTGGAACGGGTAAAAAGTGTTCCAGTTTTAGAACACCATAAATGTGTTCCAAAGAACATTTTATATTAGTTTTTGAACTACCTACTGGAACAGCTAAGAAGTGTTCCAATTTATGGACATATTCTTTTTATTTGGATGTCTAGGATTTCCTACAAAGTTCCAATTTTTGGAGGTCAGGACACTGAAAGAAAACATTTCATATTAGCCATGTTTCCATTTTTGAAGATCAAGGCAAATTAATAGCATAGGTTCCCAGAATAACAAAAACCACATCATACACTTCCAATCTTTATGCAAGCTAGATACCAAAAAATTGCCAATACATGATAGCATCATCAAAAATTAATAGCATCAATACTAAAAGAGTTCAACATTTGTGCACATAATGACACGAAGCACTCATCCATAATATGCATTATCATTATGTTTAAGCAATATCAGCTAACACAACCTTATAACCAAAAGTCTCACATGCTCCAACCGATAAGAGAAATCAGATAGATAACATAGTTGTTCAAAAAGTCTCATGTTGCACTAATCGACGCTCATAGGTCTTGTATCCTGCTTTGGAATTCCATTTGATGCTCCAGCTTTCTGTAAAAGGTACAACACCGATAAATTAGTTAACTCGTAAGCATATTAGATAAATTAAGTTACAAAAAAATGGATCTTTGAATCTTAAGATACTGTAACTTTTATGCCACTAAGGAAATACAAACAACAC
The DNA here is from genome assembly GCA_029216955.1 of Iris pallida. Lineage (NCBI taxonomy): Eukaryota > Viridiplantae > Streptophyta > Magnoliopsida > Asparagales > Iridaceae > Iris > Iris pallida. The sequence goes on from JANAVB010022800.1 coordinate 1,620,356, forward strand.
TTTGTGAAAAGAATAAAATTTTCTTAAACCAAAGAAAATATAACATTGTAAACAAGAACATGATTATTCATAAGAACATGATTCTGGAACAAGAACATAGTTACATAAGAATCCATTTTTTGTTTCTGTCGTAACTCCACAGAAGTGAACGGCTACGACTGGTCAGTCTCTAGTATCTAAGTGAACAAAGGGATGCCCATGAGATCTATAATGATTTTGTATAGAAGAGGATTTAATTCCTCTCTAGACCAATATCATCCTTTATAAGGACTTAGGAAGGTAGTGACTAAAGATACTTTTGTCCACCATTTTCTTTAGGCATATACTTGCAGTCACTACACTTGCCCAATCTGTAGCAAATCTTTGGGAGACATGGCAGTAAGATCTCATTCTTATATCTTCTTAAGAGTAACCGAATTTGATTAGTTTAGGCGTTTATAAAATGTGGAAATGTTACAAATGGCATTTCTCAGGCTCCATTAAACTAAATTGCCAATATATCTATGTTCATAAAGGTTTACTTCGGAATGCTGGACGCATTATTGGCTGCTGAGGAGCTTCCAGAAGAATACAACGATAGATGTCAGGTATTCTTTCACCTCGCCAAATCTCTGTTTTCCCTGTCTTTCGGGATTTCTTTCAATTTTTGTAGTAATGTGAACTTGTGAATGGTATACTTCAGGATATCCTGTGCAACGACTGTGATAAAAAAAGGAAGGTCTCACTTCCATTGGCTTTATCACAAGTGCAGTTTCTGTGGATCCTACAATACAAGGGTGATCAAGGCACAAACATCTGATTGCACTACGTCTAATCATTGACTACAGTTTTAGTTTAGTTCTCTAATCTTTCATCCCAGGTGTGTAAATACACAATGTAGCTGAGCTGAGTAAATAATAGCAATCCATTTCGTACAATTATAGTTTAATAGTAGAAATTCATCTGTCAACTCTTTTTGTCCTGTAAGGGATTTGAATTCTAGAAGACTACTAGGGATTTTCAAGTTTTTAGAAGTATCAGAATTCTGTCGATATACCGAGGACAACTACTCTTCCTAAACGTCAGTTTAGGCATTGCAGCTCCATTAACTACTGTTCCATTTCTGAATCCAAACCACCTAAGACTTGGATTCAATACTGAATTTATGATATTTAGACTTGTATAAAGCAGACATGAGAAAAATGATTTTTCTCAGCTCTCTACTATTACTTTAGTCACTACCTTCCTAAGTCCTTATAAATGATGATATTGGTCTAGAAAGGAATTAAATCCAAGTATGAGAAGTAAATCATTTCACTGAGTGATTTTGTATAGAAGAGGGAGAAATTACTCAAAATAGTACCAGCAAGGGATACCCATGAGATGTATAATGATACATTCAACATTTAGGGTGTAAAAGAGAGACACATATATAGCAACATAAGACGTCAAGGTAATATTCACAATAGGTTCAGGAATTGCAAGATGTCGAGCCTTGTGCGGTATCCCAAAGGATCTCTAGTGTATACACCTTCAGGGACCGTTTGGTACGCGGTAACGTTGATTGAAATATGTAGTATGATTACTTGCCATTGATTAATTTAAGTTACATACCTGTGCCTAGTCCACATTATATAAGTCAGTCCTGGTATACATCTGTATTAGATGAGAGTTACATACCTGTGCCTAGTCCACAATACATAACTCAGTGTATACCAGGACTTATACGAGAAACTGTTATTATTAGATGAGAGTTCCTGTGGCCTATAGGCAATTTTCATACCACTTTTCATGCTGTTCTAGTCCACATTATATACACTGTTGTTAGTATAAGTCCTGGTATACATCTGATTAATTTAAGTTACATACCTGTGCCTAGTCCACATTACTAACCCATTATATATGTGTTCTGTATACACTTTTCGTGCTGTTCTAGTCCACATTATATAAGTCAGTCCTGGTCCTTTTTGTTTAATTCTTATACTAACAGCAGTAAGAAACCTGTGTTCTTATGTATCTGTATTAGATGAGAGTTCCTGTGGCCTATAGGCAATTGAATAATATCAGTCCATTTAGGATGAATCCCCTTGCAACTCCAATTAATGCCCATGAGATTGGGTTCAGTCCCACATAAGTGTCCTAAGAGTATTAGTCAAGAATGAGGAGGAAACTGGCTCTTAGCTCAGCCTTTCAATTGACCCAGTCCACCTATAACCCCACTTTTAATTATGTCCCTGAACCCATGTGGCTCAGTTAGTACTTGGCTCAGTCCAATTGTAGGACTTGCTATGCCTAATGTTCTGTCCAGATAACATCAAGATCAGTTTCTTCTAGATTTGAGTTCAGTCCTTGATGGTTTAGTATGTGGTTTAGTCCTCTTTGGACTTGGGGGTAGTGAAGAGATGGGATACCATGGTATCAGTGTGGTTTCAGTTGGTCACTAACCATGAAGTATCAACAAATGTTTGTATTGGTTATAAGTAAACTGTTGTAAGCATAAAGACACCTGCAGTGCACAGGCAAAGTGCAAATGTATGTATTGGTTAGTATAGGAATAGGCTTCCCTATAAGAGGATAATAGACAAATGTGTAAGGTAGGTAGCAGAGGGGGGTCATGCCAATACCTTAGGAGCATAAATGTACACTCTAGATATATATGTACCAGTGCAAGGAACAAGAAAGAGTGGCAGAGACTAAGTATCATAGTATACTGCAATAATCATAAGCAAAAGCCAAACAACCACCACACAGACATACCCCAACCCCACACACAAAATATATTAATAATTCTGCAGATCAAAGAAGAATGAAGAGTATGATGGATTTAGATGCAGAATTTGTTTAATATATTTCACATCAAGTTAAATGCAAAAGCACAAACATTCACTTCAATACCTTCCTTTGAGAATCCTGGGAACTCTCCAACAAAGTAGACTTCTTGATCTAGGTTCCAGCTTCCTGTAAAATCAAGATAACAGCAGATGAATATGACATATTGTTACTCATTACAAAAGTATGATAAGAAAAATACTCACAAACAAATTTGATGTGTGACTTGGGCCACACGAAGAATTCGCCGACTCCTACTTCTTTAATTACTTTTGCATCGGGAGTTTCTTTGTAGAGCTTCGTGAAAAAAATCTTTCGAACAGACATGCTCAACTTCATTTCATATTGAGGTCCAGTTGATAATTATGACAATTACCTCGATGCAGTGGATCAATTACTTCTTTTGCAACTGCAACACAATTCTAATTCCAATCAAACAATTCACACAACCTTGCCGTAGGAGTTGGTTCAGTGTGTGCCGAAGTCGTTGAATCCCTTTCACCCAAAGATGGCCTATGTGTATTGTTCATCGTCACTGGAGGCATGGATGTTGATTTCTCAACATTTGCTTGAAGTTCTTGGAGCATGGGTGTTGGTGACCCACCAGCTGCCTGTGACATAGGAATGGGTGATGACGACCCGCCTGCATGGGGCATGGGCACTTGTGTTGATGACCCACCAGTTGGTTGGGGAATAGGTTCTGGTGGACCACCAATCTGTGACTGTAGTACAAGAAATAAAATTATAAGTATAAAATTTCATATTTTGATAGGCATGTAATTATGTTCTTTTGGACCTTCATATAAGAAGTTGGTTGCCTCACCTTACAATAATCAAAAATAAAGTTAACCTTTGTCTGCATCTCATCAACCTTATTTTTCAGGCACTCCCTCTCGCCTCTTTTCTCTGTGTACATTATATGAGCATGAAGGGCATCATCATATTTTCTCTTGGAAACAAAGCTTCCAACACCTGGCAGCCCTTTCGCTTTCTTGCCAAACACTTGAGTCAAAGGATCATTATCAATCGATAGAGGGTGGACGTCACTTTCACTTTGTGTGGATTTGACAAGTTTCTCTTTGACTAATTTCTGTAATAACATAAGTAGCTAACATTAAATTAAATACAAAGGGATAACAAAGTTTTATATGACCTCACCATAAACGGTTCAGCACTAGCCAACGTAGATCTATCCTTCCTCGTATGGGTTTCTATCCACACTTGAGTCCGTGTAATAGGGATAGTAGGATCTTCCTGCTTTGCCTTCTGGATAAATCATGGAATAGTTTTGAGGTGTAAGCTTAACATTGGGAATACAAAATTGTAAAATGCTAATGTTGGTTCAAGAGGAAAATTACCATCTCATACACTACCATTGCACTGCTCTTACGACCCCCAGTATGACCATACACACTAAGCTTTCTGCTTTCAACTGCTCTAGCTCTTCTTTTTAGTTGTTTTTCATCAACCTCATTGACACAAAATTGCTCCCAATCTTTCTTTCTAAACCCGTTTGGAATAGCCAACATTTTTGCCTCCAAATTTGGTTGCTTATCTAAATGATCCTTTCTCAGGGTATACTTCAGCTTCCTGAATGCATCTGGCATTGATCTTTCAACATCTTTTCTGAGATAACTTGGGATATCAAATTCTGCCTGCAATTAAAATGCTTTATTAGAAGAATTGTTGAAATGCTTACTTTCCAACTATATATTATGATATAAGAAGAAATTGCAATATGGTAGGTTCAACTATGAATTTGCAACAGGATTTCAAGAAAGCAAACAATAAAATAAGTAACATGTAGCTCTTTCTCATTTACCAGCAACCAATATATATGAATATATGTAGCTCTCTCTCACTTTTAAGAAAGAAACAATAAAATAAATAATATAGGTACACAATATCAGTTGGATAGGAAGGGTATACAATCTGATTGCCATTTGTTTGTTTAGGTCCATACTGACAACTCCAATAAGGTCTGATTCAAATGTTCAAAGGACTGAACAAGCTATACTAAGACTGAGACATAAAGTAAAGAAAAAATGATACACAAGGATATTGGGACTGAACATATAGATTGGACTGATATGCTAAGTATCAGTGGACTGAATACATTAAGTTAAGAAGGACAGACTATTAACTAATGGGACTGAGCATCAATAAATGGAAGGGCTGATCAAAGCAACTGGACCAATAGGTAAAGACTGATATAAAAGGAAAAAACCTAAATGTACTATGGACTGAACACACATCTATGCAGGACAAAACTCAACTAGGACTGGACATTGAGTTCAGAAAAACACATAAGACTAACACAAAGGGACTGAACATAAGGGTAATACAATGACTGAACAAGAGGATATGAAGACTGATACATACCTATGTTATGACTGAACAAGAGGATATGAAGACTGATACATTCATGATGCAGGACAGTACTAAAATTCGAAGGCAGGACTAATTATAGAAAACTGGAGCCTAAGATATATACATGGACTGAAAATGTGAGGGCTGAACAGTAACATGGAACTGACCTTAGGCTCTGTGGACTAATGAAATAAGGATGGGACTGATGTAATGCAAGGACTGGACATTTAAGAAGCAAGGGGCTGTACCAAAGATAAGGACTGAACAATCAAGTTCAAGGATTGAAACTTGAGTTAAAGCAGTGACTGAATAGAGTGTTCAAGGATTGAGTTTTACCATTTGACTGACTGATGCTTATTGATTGGTCAATATGACGTTATGAAAGATTTAGCAAATGGTACATGCTCAACATGCAAAGATAAACTGTCAATCTGTTATAACACCAGCAAGTCCTTTCTGTGAGTACACGATCAGACAATAAACTGTCAATCTGTTAGTACATGCTCAACCTGCTCAACATGTTCAACATGCAAAAATAAACTGTCAATCTGTCCTTTCTGTCAATCTGTCCTATAGGAACATAAGAAATCATTTGGAATTCCTGTAGGACAATATCAGTTGGATACGAAGGGTATACAATCTGATTGCCATTTGTTTGTTTAGGTCCATACTGGCATTTCTAAAAAACTATGAAATAAAGAAACTATGACTTGATAGCAAGTTGCGATGTGGTATTTGATTGCATTGCAGTTGCAACTGCAAAAAAAAAAGGTATTTTGTGGAACATTTATACTACAAAACCAAAATCTCAGGAATTTTCATGACAAAATGTTTAACACTCCACATACTACTAGGGTGAAGAACATAATCGTCTAGTTTTCGGAACTTCTTCATGAGAACTTGAGCCAATAGCAAAAAGAAGGAAGAAATAATAGTGTAGTTATCTCGTAAAGTGTAAGAAACACACTCGGGAACCTTGATTAGGATAAATTCAGTCTCTAAGTAACCTAACTTGATGCATGCAGTTTAACCTATATTAACTAGGACTCATGCATGTACCCTAATTTCTCATGCTTATCAAACAATGTCTATCAAGCAATATTTACAAAAATATAGTAGGATCCTAATTGTTCAAGCGACATCACCACATCAAAAATCTTCATTTATCAATAAAGTGTGCATGTACTCAAATTGTACATGTACAAATCATTGCAAGGTTCGATCAAATCTACTGCGAATCAAAAAATTTAATGAAGCAATAAACTTCAGCTCACAACTGCAAATTGTTGAAAAATTAACACAACCTAAACATACCAAGGAATGAACAAGCTTGGAACATAACTCGCGTATCGACACAGATTCATGTGAAGTAGCCTTATTTTCATTTTGTTCAAGGAAGCACTTGTCATATTCATAGTTTTATTCAAGTTTACATTATAGCATACTCCAGCAAGAAAAAGGAAAATTAAAAATAAAACAGAAAACTTGCAAACTTCTATTTTTGCAGATATGCCATAACTCAAAGAAGGCCAATCCTTCCTGGAAACAGCTAATATAATGTCATTCCCTGATTGTTCTTATTGGTTAATTCACATTACAAATACAATAGGTACTACGTAGTAATAAAGAATGTTGAATAGAAACTTGGCATTGCTAATAGAGGAGGTAAAAGGAAAGAGTATTCATAGACAACTGAAACTAAAGAACAATAATAGAAACCTAACATTGCAAATACAAGAGGTAGAAATCAACCATAACAAAAATTAGTGTCCAAGGGATTTTGGGGTCAGTATACACAAATTAGGCTAGGTATCATGTGTCAGTTGTACTGATATAATAGTTGCATACCCTGTATTTCTATGGTACAGTCCAACCTAGAGGGACATCCCTTGAAATGTCTTCAATTATAGCTTACCATTCATGTGGTCCAGAGCTTTGTTTCAGCCCAGTAGAAAGAGGACTGTTCAGCCCTGTATTTTGGGGTTAGTTCATTCACTACATATGTTAGTGTCCTGCATTCCCTTAGATTACAATGGGTAATAACAGGGAACCCAGCCCTTAAAGTTCCTCAGGACAGTAGAGGGAATTTCCTGATACTCTAGAAGTAGGATCATAGAAGCAGGCACTGACACAGGAAATCCTGAACGAGTGTTCTTTGGATACCAGATATCTGTACCACGTACTAGGCTTAGAGTCCCCTGGTATCCCACAGTGTCAAGCTAGGATTAGATGGAGATTGGTGTCCAGATTATAGAGGGCAGGTTGACAAAGCAGGGACACACCAGCATGTAGGAATAGGTGATGTGCAGGTACTATGAGGGTATGGGCTACAAATGTGGTGTTTGCCCTGTGACAGGTGGCTTGTATCCATGAGATACTCTCATATACTAGTAATTAGAGGGCAGCAGTACCTGCCATAGAAAACAGAGTCTATAGAGCCTCGAGTGTGCTTGGCAATAAAAAACTCAGATTTAAAACCTAATATTAACGTAACAGTAGGTTACCATAGGGTTAAATTGTTCATTACACAACTAACATTCACAGGAAGAACTATAATGTAGATGATAAGAATACAAAGTGACATAACAAAAAATGATATAACAAAAATCTGATATAACAAAGTGACATAAAAGTAACAAAGTAACAAAAAGGTAAATGAATGCTCGTTATTCTTACCACTATCTCATTCCAAACATCATCCTTGTAGGTCTTAGGTACCTTTTGCCAACTTATATACCTGATAGGCACATATGTCTTCACGTATTTACCAACTTGACTCTTAAAATGAGTTGCGTTGGGTCCAACTGCTTGTCCAAGATGATTAAATTCAATGCTCTTCTTAGAATTTGGTTTTTGATTGACTTCCATTGATATGGGAACTTCTTCCCCCTGGTTAGATGTGTCAGCAACACTCGAAGACATCGTGCAACGAAAGAAAGTCTGTTATTTCATTCAAGGACAACTTTGTATCATGTTTATTCATATAAACAGTAAAATAGTAAGAACATAATATATGATACCAAATTATGCATATAGAAGAATCAGGGTATTTAAGTCATTTACCAAATAATACATATTGAAATACAACTGACAACCAAGATATGCAAGTAATTTGGATATACATGTCATTCTCATAACAAAAAGTTATCCATGTTATTTGGAAGTTGCATACATAAAGTGACTTCAGAGTACACTAGATTGTTTAAAGCAAGAAAATTATAATTTGTCCACAAGAACTTTTTCATATTGAGGGTACATAAAGAAGAAGAAAAAAGTCTGGAGTACAGAAGACCACATTTAATTTAGTTCAATCATCGAACATCAATAAATTCCTTAAGTTGGGGTTGTCGTTCAAACAAGATTGGTAGTCAGTTGGAATGTCTACTGCATCTACTTGTTTATTTAGCCTTTTTGGAGTATTTATAACCACATACCACCCATTAGCATTTTGATCTTTGGAATAAAAAAATGACGTTGCTTCTTGAGCTAAAATGAATGGATCCTCCTCAACCTTTTCTTTATTTTTGAGCTTCTTCAAGTTTACCATCACTTGGTTCCAAATCGGATCAGACTTGCAACCATTTTTAGAATCTTCCACTTTAACCCAATCACAATAGAAAACTGTTTCTTGAAATCGAGATAGTCCAGCTCCAATATGTCTCAAACAATTCCATAAAAGGTCATCTTCCCTTCCTTTGGGTTTTTGTCTTTTCAACTTGAAACAAAATTTGAATATGCTTCCATAGACACCCCACTATCTTGTGTTACCAAGCATTCATCGGAAGAACTTGGTGCAAATATAAAACCGTTGACACGATATTTTTTGAATCGTGTAGCTCTATGTTGGGGACCATTGGCCAATCTCCATAATGTTGTATTAGTTTGTCCTGCATCCAATAACTGCATAGAAAAATAACACAGAATATGTCATGCAAATAACCATAAATTAATTGTTGTGTTTTGCCATGACCTTCTTCAAGCACATGAACAAAAACAAAATATTACCTCATCACACAACCAAGGAATGAATTCCTTAATTGTTGTGTTTTCTTTTGTCGAACCACCTTTTCGATTCTGAGTTGACATGCATTGGTAATAACGATTGTACTTTCTGCATAGATTACCATATTTATGCCATTCAAATAACCATATTATGTTATTATTATAACCATATTATGTTATTAGAATGTGGTAAAAGACATACTCTTCCCATTCACTCAAGTCTGCAAGTCGATTGAGAACCCATCTACGCACTTGCTCAAACTGAACATGGTTGAGCTCGACAACTCCCCCTATATCCAAGGGCTTCTCATCCGTGAAGTCAACACTCTCATCCAACCAATCTTCTCGACTAGACTTGTGACCAAAAGCGCTCGAGTTCGGCATATACTCCATGCAATATATTACAGATTCATCTACAAGGTAAGCCTCAGCTATTGAACCTTCAATATATCGCTTATTTAGGACATATTCTTTGTAGCGCTTCATCAATCTGTTACGAAAAAATATACATAAATTTATATCATCAATAAATTAATACTAAAAGCTAAATATGGAAGAACACTAAGAGTGTACCTTTCAAATGGATACATCCATCGAAATCCAACTGTTCCGCATGACAAGGCCTCATCAGCTAGGTGAACCATTAAGTGCACACTTATAACAAAGAAGGAAGGCGGAAATTCCTTTTCAAGAATACACATTGCCTCAACCAACGCCTTTTTTGCTAGCCTAAGCTCTTCTTTATTGATCACCTTGGCGCATAAAATTTTAAAAAATAAGCTAATCCTCTGAATTGCAATTCTTATGTCCCTGTCTTTATGAAAAGAATGTCTCAACAATACTGGAAGCAGGTATTGCATAATCACATGATAGTCATGTGATTTGAGCCCCCTTAGTTCGGGAGGCTGGATGGTGACACAATTACTCAAGTTAGAGGAAAATCCTGTAGGAAGTTTTAAATCTTTTAATGTCTGACAAAAAATTTCCTTTTCCTTCTTTGTCAAGGCATAAGATGCCTTTGGCATTGATGTTTTTTCCAGTTTCTTCATCTTCAACTACCCACAACTTCTTATTTATTCCTAATTTTTTCATTTCTTTCCGACCTTGTATCCCATCCTTTGTTTTCTTTTTCACATCCATCAACATGTTCAATAAGTGGTCTGTGACATTCTTTTCAGTGTGCATAACATCAATGTTGTGTCTCACTTCAAGAAACTTCCAGTAAGGCAAATCAAACAAAATAGACCTTTTAGACCATGGTGCCGCTTTAGTAGATGCCTCTTCTTCATTGCCATCTTCGCAGATCGTGCTTTCATGCTTCCAGTTTCGCCTCTTACGCTTTCCACAAGTAGCTTGCTTCAATCGTGTTCTTTCAATATTTTCAAGAATGTCGGCTATCTTTTGTTCAACTTCTTCCCCGAACAATCTTTGTGGAGGAGGTCGTTGTTCGAGTATTTTGTTGAATCTTTTATCACTCATAAACTTGTGATCAGAGTTCAAGAATCGTCGATAGCCGTGATAATATACTTTCGAAGAATCTCCAAGCCGCATAGAGTCGATATCATCAGCGCATACTGGACAAGCCTTGTAACCATGAACGGTACAGCCAGATAAATTTCCATATGCTGGGAAATCATGGACCCCCCAAAACAACATCGCCTTCATTGTAAATGTGGTTTTGGTAAATGCATCCCACGTTGGCACGCAATTATCCCATAACTCTTTCAACTCTTCTACCAAAGGTTCCAAGAATATGTCAAAATGTTTCCCAGGTCCTTTGGGCCCATAAATTAACAATGTCAACAAAGCAAACTCTCTTTTCATGCACAACGATGGTGGAAGATTTAATGGTGCTAAAATCACTGGCCAACAATTGTAATTGCTACTTAGAGTTCCATGTGGGTTGAAACCATCTGTTGATATTGCAAGTCGTAGGTTTCTAGCATCTGCAGCAAACTCTGGCCAATGAACTTTGATTGAATCTCATTGACCTGAGTCACAAGGATGTCTCATTAGATTTCCATCACTTTTTGCCTTCTGGTGCCAAGTCATTGCCTCTCCAATCCAAGGAATGCTAAAGAATCTTCTTAACCTCGGAATCAAGGGAAAGAATTTCACAAACTTTGCAGGTACTTTCTTGAAAGTCTTTTTTGTCGCTGTATCATTTCCAATCACAAGCTTATACCGACTCACTCTATATTTCGGACATATATGGAGATGTTGGTATTCCTTGCGATATAGGATGCATCCATTCCTACAAGCATGGATGGTTTCACATTCCATTCCCAATTCTTTGATCATGTTCTTCATATTAGGATAATTTTTTGGAAGATTACAATTTTCTGTGAGCAAGCCCTTTAGCCACTCTAGTAATGCCGTTACACTAGTGCCTGTCCACCCATACCGTGTCTTCAGATTTTGCAACTCAATAATGGTAGACAATATGGTCTTCCCCTTGGGGCAACCCGGATACAAAGGTTCTGATGCCATATCCCTTAATTTTTTGTATTTTTTGTTGTCTTGCATCCCAGGCTCAACAATTGTGTTATCTCCCTCACAGCCTTCATTTGTTACACTCACATCAATAGGTGAATGCTCGGCCTCCTTGGTATGAATATTATATACATCATCAACGAGATCATCCAGTCTTGGAAAGTTTGATTCTTCAATTGGTGGTTCTTCAATTGGGTTCGCCATTATTGGTATGTTTCCTCCAAAATTTCTTGCCTTTTCTCCATGATGCTTCCATACCACGTAACTTTGGTGCATGCCATTCTTCAACAAATGAAGGCTAATTTCATCGAGATCTATGTGTCCCTTTGAATTCTTACAATGCTGACATGGGCATGGAAATTGTGTTTGTCCAGCTGCATTCTCCTTAACAAAATTCACAAATTGTTGAACACCTTTGATATAACTCATACCACCCCTTTTGCTCATCCACGATTTGTCCAAATTCATTTTAGTTTGTAGTAAATTTGCCCAATCCCTACAAAAAATAGCTCATACAAAATGTACAATCATTTATCAAGTGAAATTGAAAATAAAAACAATATGAGATTGAAACTAAGAAAAGTGTGAATTGCTATTCCAACTTTCTATACAAATATAGGAATTGAAATCTCTCAAAGTACATGTAAAAGAAATCTAAGAATCTTTTGCCATCACATTGAAATCCTTGAACGATGAAGACGAATCAATAAGGATGTAAATATTAGTAAGGTTGTAAAGACATGTAAATGAAGAAGACTTATCTATCGCAGCAAGGACATGCCAAATCGTATCGGTACCGGCCATATCGGATCAGTATTGGCCGATACCGTGAACTATGGTTCAGAGTCCCAACACTATTAAGGAAAACACATGCATCCTCCATGTTATCACTACGATGGAACAACTAGAGTTATGTGATGGAGGGTTTAATCATTCTTTCGGCATTGGTTTGACTCTCTTCAAATCCAATCCAAAAGTTTCAGCAAGTTTGGTTTTAAGTTTCAGGTTCCAGATATATTCCCCTATTAGTCTTTAAATAAAGAGAGAAAGTATATGGAATATAACCAATAACCAAATAAACATTACAGTTATAACTGATGCATATATGTTAGTTATTAATAGGTTCATGGCTTAAATGTTTACCCTTTGCTAGTGAACTTACATGGTGGATTATGCATCCATCTATTCTTTTGTAACTCTTTACATGAACTGGATTCTAAATTTGAGGAATTATAATAGCTGGAAGTTTAACATAAGTCCGACCAAAGAAACAAAAATGTTTAGCTGTCAAGAAAGTTGTTACTTTATTTGTTCTTTATTTATTTAATTTTAAATTTCTCTTTATAATGTATACAAAAATGTAATTTTGCTTCAAATCCAAAAAAGAAAAAAAAATCCCTTTTAAATATAGTTCATAAATTAGGCACTGGATAAAGGCAAGATGCCCATTTTCTAGTAAATGATTCAAATCATTTTATTGATAAGTATGCGGTAATTACTAACTATTCATCATTTAAATTCTCATACATTGGGTTAACTAATGATTGATTTGATACATTTAGTGAATGGAGTATACAATATATAGGCAATGGTGTAAGTTTTCCTGATAGGGAACTAAAACTACTAATTGTATAAAGCTATAAAATATACAAGAGTAACTTATAACAGTCTTCTATAGTTACATAACTCTAAGCAAGGATCAATCAACTTGTAACTTCAACAATCATGATACTATATAAAAAGAAACAAGTCTCCAATACTAGATAAATTTTCTAACAAGGAAAGATAGATCAACGTCGAGAAAGTAAAAGTAAACAGGTAGGCAATTTCCTCTATTGAAGTTATTCAATCACATCCTTTCCCTAATCTAAACAATCAGAAGTGTGTGCTTAGCCCTGCCAATTTAATTGGCTTGGATTAGAGAATTTGGAAAATTGTGGAAAGATACGTTCATGATTTGGAATAGGAACAATATTTGGGGAATGCTTACAAGATATCCTAACAGAAACTTCTATAAGGCACATAAGTGCATTTTACAAGCTGGAATTTATTTCCCTTTAGATACCAAGCATGTTATATAACCACACAGAGAAAATTAACAACTGCAAGAGGTATGCATATGCATAATCAATTTTACAGAAGCAACACAATGTTGTTTGCAAACAAACCAAAAACAAAAATGCAACGAAAACATCAACAAAATAAGATCTACCTAATGGAATTAGAAGGAATCAATAATTATATATACAGACAGAGAGCAAACCTTAGGTTAATATCCAAACGATGTACGAAGTAACTCGAAAAAAGGAATAAAAATGGTGATTGTGCTCCACTCGCTTCCACCTGTACACTGCAAAAATATGTCTTTATCTTACTTATGTCCAAATCATTTTTTTTCATATATTTCAAGAAAGGAAAATGGCAAACAAACAAATTTGATTCCATTCACTTTGAGAGTATTTGTTGGTTTCTGTTCCAAGTAAAATAACATGAAAAAAATCATGCTCCACTCGCTGGCTTATATTCAAGCAGTGGAATTTTAACCCATCAATTTTTTTAGGGTTTTAAAATAATATAACAAAGAGGCATTTTAACCCATCGATGGCTTGGAAAAAAATGTTCTTCCACTACAATGGCTTGGAAAAAATGTTCTTCCACGAGAGTGGCTTAAATTTTTTTAACCCATCTAAGAACTCTGCAACATAACGAAGCCGACAATGGCTTGTAAAAAAATGTTCTTCCACACGATATATAACAAAGAGGCATTTTAACACATCAATTTTTTTAGGGTTTCAAAATAATAAAGGAATACAAATTACCTGTGTGAGGACGGCGAGATGATGGAGAGAAGCAATGGCTTTCCCGACGTTGAGAGAATAGGACATTGAGAGAATAGGCGAGATGATGGAGAGAAAGCTGACGGGAAGGAGAGAATAGGGCCGGTCGAGGATGGAAAGAAGCAATGCTTTCCCGACGTTGATGGAGAGAAGAGGACTCCGATGGCCGCCAATTGTTTCCCGCGTGGTTTTCAATTCCCGCCAGCGGTTTGGAGAGGAGGGGGATTGCAATAAGAAAAGGGTTTGTGTGCCAGATTGGAAGAAAAGAGGCTGATGCTTTGTTAAGATCACGTGATATCACGTGAATTGAATTTTTACACATTTGGAACAGTTTTGGAATGGTTTATGCGTGTTACAAAATAAATAATTTCTATTAAAATAATAACATAATATTTGGAACATTTTTATATTCCGGCACAGTTTTATTCCGTTCCAAAACCTAGGCACGCTAAATAAGTGTTCCAGATTGAAATACGTCTAGTGTTCCTAATTAGCTATTTTGGTGTAGTGTAGTCATACGTGTACTATAGTGTGTGATATATATTTGTTTGTAAGTTGGGTTAATAGATATTTGCATGGAGTACGGTTCTCATGGATAGTGGGATGGACTTTGGTACTGCAGTCTCAACACAGTTCGGACAACTCCAGGCGAGTATACCTTGCCAATCTTGTACTTTAGTTAAAATATTTAGTTTTTTTAAATATCTACTTGTGTATATTGTTGCAATACCTAGGGCCGTATACGGTACTTCGCGTACGAATCTCATTCGGGTGCTGATGGACGTTAGTATTATCGGATATCGATACTAGATATTCAATCTTACGTTATCGCGATAATTCATTGCAGGGTACACTCTGACCCTAGGACATATTCATGTGACACTACATCATTGACAGAATTCTGTACTTGATTACATCTTGATTTACGGAATTCCGTGTCTAATTTTAGGACGATGACTTTGATGTACATGTACCACTCTTTTTATTATGACTCGTTGTCCTAGCTAGAGGTCGGACCGAGCGTCTCGTAGATATGATACATGAAGTCACATGGACGGAGAGAACATACAACGTGCGCTTGGGCTACTTTCCCTCATGTTACCGTTGCCTCTTATCCAGAGCCTCAGAGATTCATTAGTTACCACAGTTCCTTATCGGAACTGCAGAGTTTTTATTAGTTACCGGAGTTCCGTATTAGATCTCCGGAGTATACTGCGACAGCCTGCGTGTTCGAGTGATGTTTCTCAAATTGCATTTTCATATTAGATGGTTATGTTAGATTCACCCACTTTATCAGTCTTACTATATTTTATTTATTCATCATGACTGTCGTATGCTTGGCATGTATATTATGTACCTTGTTGCATCCCTCTGAGGACCTGGTTTAATTCCAGGTTGGCTGAGTAGGTTTTGTTGAGCGCCTTGCTAGATTGTTAATGGTATTCATTTCATTATAGGTATTCAATCTTTCAGACTTATATGTTTCATTTACTGTTATTTGTATCTGCTTAGTAGCCTAGTATTCATAGACTCATATTATCTTCCGGGTCTATTCGGATAAGTATAATTATTCGGCTGCAGACTAGTATTCATATTTTCCTTTCTTATGTTTCTGTTACTTAGATTGAGATATAGATTGATGTAGTGATAGTTACACCATTTCGAACAGCTTATACGTATTCTAGTCGGACTAGAGTCTGGTTGAATACGTAGTTGGCCAATGCCACGTGGCTCGGTCCCGTATATTTTAGGACCGGGGCGTGACAAGTTGCTTCTTCAAATTCTTGCAAGTCCAGCTCATGGGTTATGAACTTGCCTATTAGTGTCTCCAATGTCATCGTGGTGAGGTTATTTCCTTCAATGATCGCGGTGCCTTTGGGTTCCAGTTCTTTTTAGAGCCCGTAGTACCTTCATGATCTTCTCGTGATTACTGTAATCCTTACCAAGAGACTGTAAAGGATTAGTAATATCAGGGAAACGAGTTAACATCTGTGTAATTGACTCACCAGGTTTTATCTTAAAAGACTTGTATTCCTATGTTAGTCTACTGATTTTGGATTCCTTCACTTAGGAAGTTCCTTCATAATTACCTTAAGAAGTCTCCAAATTTTATTCGACGTCGTACAGGTTAATACGCGATTAAACTATGTTTTATCAATTGTACAGAATAGTGCATTGATGGCTCAT
This sequence comes from Iris pallida, assembly GCA_029216955.1. Classification (NCBI taxonomy): domain Eukaryota; kingdom Viridiplantae; phylum Streptophyta; class Magnoliopsida; order Asparagales; family Iridaceae; genus Iris; species Iris pallida. Next base: position 1,637,053 of record JANAVB010022800.1, read on the forward strand.
GCATCTAGACTAGCCTGTGTCTTTTCATGCTCTGTGTATTTATCTGGGCTTGTCTACTAATTCACCATCAATCACTATTCTAGGTGGTTTCTAGTAACCATCTATAACTATTGACCAAAGATCGAAGTTTAGTGACTTTAGATAGAAACTCATTCATATTTTTCAGTAGGTATAATTCGTTCCATCAAATAGTGAGGGTCTATTTGTGGATTGTCTTTTACCGTTGAATATCGATTTAATGGCTGCCATAGATATATACTCTCTAGATGGTTATGTATATGTATAACCTGCTCTGATACCAATTGTAGGACAGTTGAGCACCTCTAGAGGGGGTGGTTAATAGAGTTGTGTGCAGTAGAAATTATTACCAATTAAAATTAAGCAGCTATATATTATGGCAGATAAAAGATGGTAAATAAAATACGGTAAAGTAGAGTCTACAAATCAAACTTAGTAACACAGCGATGTATACTAGTTTTTTTTCTGAGAGGACTAGTCCAGTTTCGAGTACTCTTGCTCGATGTTAATCCACTTCGGCACAAGCTAATTTAGAGCTTGTAGTCTCTTACAACACCGTACTTGGTGACGCGTACGACCGACTCCAGAGAATAATTTTAAAAACTGGAACATTTTTGAATGCAGCCTCTGATACAACTATTAAGTTCCAAAAACTCTAGATTGAACAAAACTGTACTGGCTTTGGCTAATAGTGGTATAGGCTTGATTTGAAATCTTTGCTCCTAGAAAAACTTTAGAATAGATAAAGAAGAGAGTGAATGATGATTTGAAATGGTGAAAGTTTTATCTCTATTTATAGTGTTTTGTAGACCGAATTCGGGCAGAGTTCGGATGCAAAAATCTCGCACTTGAACGTTGTAGGCAGATATGGTGGAAGACTAAATAATTTTTTGAAATACCCTTGACATAACTCGGGCCGAGTTCTGCCTGAGTTCTGTCAAGGTCAGAACAATTTGTTTGGGCCATATTTGTGTTAGGTTTTGGAATTTTTAGATAGTGGACTTGGAACTATAGATAGGTAGGCTTTTAGATATGGACTGATAAAAATCTAATCGAGTACCAATATTGATCCCCTCACATATATTTCCTGGACTCAATAAAATTAAAATACGGAAGAAAATATAAAAAGCTTGATCTAGATTCCAGTGATTGGTTCTTGATAACGATTTGATGTTTGTACCTTGAAGTGATAGTACGTAGATGCAGTAAAACGAGATGCAGACAATACATACGTTCTTGCCATTTGAATCCTGTAACTTATAGTAGTATGTGTATTTTGCGCATCGATCAAAGTTGATGTTGACTATGAAAATCGGGTGCGATCATTAACCAATGGGCCATACCAGTCCCAAAATACATAGGACCATGATACGTAAACATGCCAGCTACGTATCAAGTGGACTCCAGTCCTACTCGATATGTATAAGCTGTCTAAAGGTCCAGTATAATTATAACTAGCAAATCCAACTATATCTTAATCCATAAAATAGTAACATGAAGCGAGCCAAGTGCATAATAGTTGATCAGACCATAGTACACTGGCCCTAGAATAGATAAATGTATTTGCGTGGATCTCCAATAACACATATATCAGGATCAAACTATAAGAAAATAAATCTTATAAATACTAGGCAATAGCAGTACATGAGTCAATTTAGGACAAAATATAAAATAGAAAGAATATGATGACAGAATCATTAATTATACTTGACGTCCTGAAGAAACAACCACCACTATCCTTCTATCTAGTAGCTCTAAAAACCTGGAGAGATCACCAGGTCATCAGGGCTAGCAAGATACATATAAACATGCCTACTATGATAGTAAATAACATGCAAAGAAAACAGAAGGCAACTACTAGAACCGAGAATAAGAACACTTGAAGAACTCTATAGATAAGACATGTCATAAAGAAAATATACTAAGCTTGGCTACAAATAAATCGAATGACCGTAGTCCTGTGTGGTGCTCCCGGTCCTATAGTTATACTCCTGCGTGTTGCTTCCTAACTATAGTAAGTCTCTGTCGTAGTCCTATGGGGGTCTCCCGATCGATATGGTCAAGTAGCCAATCCTAGTATCGGTCCGAAGTCAATTCAAGTAACATGGAACACATGATCAGTCAGTCGCTTTAGTAAACAAAACTATGGAAGTCACATGTGAAAATATACAAAACAACTAATGATAAAAATAAGTGATAAGGAACAAGACATGAAAAAATCATGGCAAGACTGCAGTACATAATAGAAAAGGAGACATGAACAAGCAAAATAAAGGAAACATGTATGTAATAACTGTA
>JANAVB010022800.1:1645345-1797845 GCA_029216955.1 Iris pallida
ATGAATCAAATTCCCTTTTGTAGATACTGATTTCATTTAATATGTGAAGTATTTGATTTCAAAATAATAAAAAACCTATTTTTCAAAACAAGAAAATTATAAATTTTTCCAGATACGCGTCGCCTCGAAAAACTAGATGATGTGGTTGTGAACCAAAAGCATCAAATGTGCTTATCGACTTTCCCGGACGTGTGGGATTTCGACGGAACTCGATTTCATTATACGTGCGCGACGAATTCGAAGCGTATCCGTCGAGATATCCCGTCTCGGCTCCTTTACAAACTAGCCCAAAACTTTGTGTACGTTCGTCATCTTGAGACGACGCGCCAGGACCGTATATTTTTTTGGTCCTGTATGCCATTTGGTCCGATTCTGAGAAGGTCGACCGGAACGCTATTTGACGGGTCCCGGACCCGATCCAACGGGCAATTTATGCACGGCCCGTCGAAATCCAACTTTGGACAAATGGTTGGATTCGTATCGCCAAACTGGACATGTAGACATATATTTGATGACTTTAGAGACCGTAGGTACTGGCACCTTTTCAGTGTAAAGTGGTCCAACGACAAACATTGTTTTGATCCAAATTACGATTTTGTCCCTGTGTCCATAATTGGACTTTGGGTAGGAATTCTTAAACATTTTTTATACCAATGTATTGGTGATATGTCTATTTCTGCATCTGGAGACTGTTGCACGAGTTTGACTTTTGTGTAGCACACTGAGTGGTTGGTATATTGGTTTCACCAATAAAGGACCCTAGGCGAGTACATTTGTTGTTTGTTTTCGATATTGTTAATTACTATATTTAATTATTAGTCATTTTATATTTGATTCTTGACATGCTTGTCACACGGATACCACATCTTGTCTCTCTTTCATATCTTGTCATATTCTTACCTGTAGTGTCGGAAAGGAAAGTACCAAGTGATGGTGATTTCCGTAGACATTGTAGACATCATAGACATTATTTATTTCTTGTAAAGTAGACATCATAGACATTATTTATTTCTTACAAAGTTGACATCATAGACATTGTTTATTTTATTGCTATTTAGACATCGTGGTGTAACTGTCCCTAGACCGATCCATATCAAAAAGGTACTTCAAACTCAGATAGTATTTCCTTGGTATTACTCATTTACTGTTCATGTAGTTTCTTGTCTCCTTTTTCTTATGTCTCTTGTTACCATTATCTTGATTATTTCATCATGTATTTTATGGCTAACCTCTGTATATAGTCGTTATCATATATTGGGAACTGCACTCAATGAATTGTATTCATTCTATTCTGACTGGCCATCAGTTCTGTTTTTTGCAATTATGCGAACTCGTGATAGTACTTAAGTTAGGCATACTATTGCTAGCCTGCGACTAGGAAATGCTCATTCACAAGTTAGGGTTAATTTGATTTTAGGAAAGTGGCTAGGAGTAGGAAAATCCTATTCAAATTGACTGTTGGGTAGTTAAGGTCGTGGATTTAGTCAATGACTTATTGAATTCTAACCCTATTAGATATTTCAGGAATTCTTCTATAAGGATATCTATTTATTTGACATGATGGTAGGATCCAAGGTAGGTAGAATATTTGCTGGGTAAATTAGGACTTCCTATGATTCAACTTCAATCCGATCATTTGTGTAAATTTTGTTTGTCTGCCCTCTCTAAATACTATCGTCATATCATAGGATCCATAGCACCTTATCATTGGCCATAAATAATTGTTTTTCTAAGGGTCTATAATTTATTTCCATCCTTTGACTTTTGAGCCTAACATGATTTGATTATCCATATAAATTTTGAGTCCGCTTTCTGAAATTAGATATAATGAGTTATACTCCTCTTGCCTTTGATCATTTTCTTCCTAATCGATCGTTGATTTTCAAAACTAACATTTTCATTCAAGGACAGATACTTACATTTTCTATCATGATCAACTTGTTTGAACTTCTAGAAACTCCTTGGAAATTTTTAGGGATATAGTTGGAATAATTTTAACGACTTATAAGACAATTTTTGTGGTGGCACGACAGCAGTGCGATGTCCCCATTTATTTGAGTTATGGAGACTGTGGGGTTCAATGCAGCCAGCGGCGCACTGGCGAGTCATGGCCCCCTAAAGTTAAATTATTTCAAGTAAATGTAGGTTATCGAATGTTGTTAAAAACTATGACTTAGTTGTCCACTTCTAATCTTATTATCTTTATGTCAATATTCGATAGAGTTAATAAAATTATGATATTATATCATATTTGAGTCATGAAACCAAGGGTTTACTACAGCCAGGTGTACAATGGCGAAAATAAATTCTCGGTAAAAAATAACTTCAGATATGATTATATTTTTCAGATACTATAGAGATTAGGAAAATGACATATATGTCCCATTATTCAAGGTCAATACTAGTGGAAATATATAAGTTGGATAGCATGCTTCCAACCCAGCATCCTGTTGTCCTTATGACCTATTAACGAAGTAATTGAATGATACTAATAGGTTTACCTAGAATATGGAGTTTAGAGGTCCCTAACCCTTGGTCGACCAAGGCCTTAGATAAGAAGACATTAGGATGACTTTATAACCGAACAGCGAATAAGACTTAATTCTTAAAAACTTGAACTACTTGTGCCTTCTTTCAATCATAAATCTCGCGTACTTATATTTTGACTATCTTGACTGATGCTGCATTATAGCCTAGTTTTGCAGCTTACTCTTTTATCGAGCTTGACTCAAGACATGCTTATTAGGGATGCCCACTAACATATTGTCTAGTTAGATCGGTGTATTATGGCATGATCAACCTTAGTGCACTTGATTCGCTCTTTATATGATTATCCTACGTGGATTGAGATGTAGTTGCCCTCTAGGATCTCATCCGCAACTGTCTTGACCACTCTACTTGAATTATTCAATCATCTTTGGAACCCGTATTCGTATTCGATTCCCTCTCCCTTGAACTCTATATTATTTTTCTGTCACGACCCGCACCCGAATATTCTGGCACGTGTACGTGGGCCACTCCCAGCCTACCGATACCGGGTAGAATGATATCCAGTACCCAATAATATCTACAACATCTATATTATCCACTATAACAATATGTACTCCAATCAATACATCTAAGAAGAAATAAATAGAAAGATGGTAATACACTAAATAAACTAAGTCTACAATTATCGTAAATGACAAGAATGTTGTTGGGCATAACTTACGACGAAACATGAATCTAAAATAAAGAAATAATGGCCTAGAGCTTCCAGAAGGCACTCACTGTGAAAGAATATCAAGATCTGTCTCAGCTAGCATCATCATGTAGTCCAATAATGTGAGCATAATAATTCCTAATATTTGTCAACATATCCAGTCAGGATTGGAACGAGCACATTTCAACAACAGTTCCCAAAAATGACAAGTGCTATGTAACATAAGTAGAGAGAATAAACCGAGTAAAATAGAATGTACATGAAAATAGCATGGAAGGATAAAGCAGTAAACTAGGCAAGAATAAAGAGAACTGAACATATCATGTACAAGCGTCAAGAAACAACTATCTACGTGAGTGAATATTAGCTTAGACATGTGGCCGGCTTGGGAACTTGCACAAGGTCTACTGCCTGGTTAATCATGTGAAGTATATATTAATACTCACAATGATCTATACAATGCACAAGAAGGGTATTGACCACATGTCTAGACTAATATTCCCCCGCCCCGACTAGCTAGTATAGTGGATCCAACCATGACTCGTTACGACACGAATTCTAAGAGAAGGTAGAAAGTCCTTCTCGAGAATCGGTATCCATACATTGCCAAGAACTACAACAAGGCTTGTACAAGGTACACCAAGGTAAAACAAGGAACAACTCATGACGGGATCCGTAAATACATTCCGTGTGACCCATGTGTCAAGAATCATGAATATCTATACTAGATACAAGAAATATAGTAAATAACATGAATGGAAAATCATCAGAGAATGTACTCGCCTAGTCCTGAACTGAGGAATCAATACATACTGCCACTCAATGAGCCACGAAGGGTCAACTCGTGCAATAGTCTCCTAATGCTAAACAGACAATACCAATGTGTTCAAAATAGTCAAATTATCTAGATAGCCTACCCATAAGTCCAATTCTAGATACAGAACAAAACGGTAATTTTGGACCAAAATGATGTCCGTCGTTGGACCCACTTTGTACCGAAAAACGTGTCGATATTTGCGGTCTCTAAAATCATCAAATTATGTCTAAGGGTCTGGTTTGACAAGACAACCCAATCGTATGTCCAAAGCTGGATTCCGGGCCGTGAACAATTTCGCCCGTTGGATCGGGTCACGGGCCCGCCAAAATAGCGTCCCGGTCGACCTTCTCATAATCGGACCAAACATGGCATACAAGACCAGAAAAAGACACGGTCCTATTGTGTAAGTTTCGTCTTGAGATGGCAAACGTGCACAAAGTAATTACAAATTCGCAAAAGGGTCGATACCGGTATCTCGACGGATATGCACTGATTTCGTCGTGCATACTCAGCATAATTGAGTTTCGTCGAATCCCACACATCCTTGATGCCTATGGGTTGCGATCAAGTCGCTCGGTTTGACTGGACGCACGCCGTATCGGGAAATTTTTTTTCTGAATTTCAATTTTTGGAACGTTATTTTTCCGGATTTTGGAAATCAATTTTCGAGATGCACTGTCAACAAAATCAGGAACTAAAGATGGTTAACAGAGCCCTATAGGTTGTCTTCAAGTTTCTTCAAACGGATTTTTGAATCGGTCGAAGGATAGGCGAGAAATTGCCTCCAAAAACAGTGATCCGTGTTCCTAAATCTATCCAGTTTAACATGATTTTTTGACAACTTTGTATCGATTTTTCGGACAACAGGGTTAGATATGAACAAATCTATCTAATAAGACTCCTAGAGGCTCATATCGGCTACCCGTAAAAATTTACGGATCTCGATTTGATCGAGTGTGCACAAGGAACGAGACGGGAAATATGAGTACCTGAAACTGGGTTTCTGCTGTGTGCGTACGTGTGGGCACGCGCTTGGCTTCTAGACGGCGTAGGCAGCTCTCCGATGACCGACAATTACGGGACGATGCACATGGGTTGGGGTGGATGGTTTCTGAGAATCTCTCTCTCTCTTAATCGAGTATTAAAGGAGGTTGGTTTTAGTTTGAAACCGACGGAGGGGAAAAGTTGTGTACGTGTGTGTGCGTGTGTGTTTGCTGTGAGTTTAGCTTAGCTAAGTGGGCTCGAGTTAGGTTTTGCTAGGTAGGTGTTGGTTGGTTACATATGTTAGCTAGTTAAGAAGTATATACTAATACACACACACACACACACACACACACACACACACAATAAAATTTTTTATTTTTATTTTTTTTTTAATATGTATATGTATGTATATGTATATGTATATATATAAAATATATATATATATATATATATATATATATATATAGATCTATATATATATATATATATATATATATATAATAAATAAAATATATCTATATATATATTATAATATATATATTTTTTATATTATATATATATATATATATATATATAATATATATATATATAATATATATAGATATTATATATATACACACACAAAAAAAAAAAAAATATTATACACACACACATGTATCTTATATAAATATACATATACAATACACATACTTATATAAATCACTCAAATTTATATTGATTTATTTTATATTATTTATATAATATAATAAATATACAATACATAGACAATATATACATATATATTTTGTTTATATAAATAAAACCCATTTAATATTTTTCCTTATAATATTTCTATTTTAAAAATAATTTTTTTTCCTTCCTTTATATTTATATATACTCCATAAATGAAATAATACCAAACAATTACATATAAATAAATCTGAATTATTTATAAATAAAACTTAATAATTTGTATCCTATATTTATTAATTATAATAAAAGTTTTATAAATAAAAAACGCAATAGTACATAATATATTTATCTTTAAAAATAATTATTTAACCATCAAGGTAATTATAATAACATTAAAAAGTTAAATAAATATTTAAATAATAAAATAATAGAAATAACTATAATGGCCCAAGATCGATCACATATCGAAAAGGTACTTCAAACACAGATAGTATTTCCTTTGGTATTACTCATTTACTGTTGTCATGTAGTTTCTTGTCTCCTTTTTCTCATATCTCTTGTTACCATTATCCTGATTATTTCATCATATATTTTATCGCTAACCTCTGTATTATAGTTGTTATCATATATTAGAACTGCACTCAATAAATTGTACTCGTTCCATTTCTAACTGGAATCTAATATTTTTTAGGTTAGTCGCGACAACTCTTAGCATTTGGGAGACATAGGTATATACGGAGGTCAACCTAGAAGACTAGTTAGATGGTTTAATATTTGTTGTCTTAGTTTTGGGAGACATTGTATATTTTAGCAAATGTAAACTTGTGAATATTGTAAGTTTAATTTAGTTATTGTGAATGAGCAGAAAGTTATTATTTTATGTGATTTTGAGCATCATGGCCTTGACAGCGTTCTACCGTCGACACTGCGGCGTAGGCTGGCTTGGACATGCACTTGTATCCTGAAAAGCGGGTGCAGGTCGTGACAAGTTTTTATGGTGGCCAATGCAGGTCTGCTTTCGCAAATTGTGTGAACTCGTAATAGTACTTAAGTTAGTCGTATATTGCGAGCCTGAGACTAGGAAATGCTCATTCACAAGTTAGGGTTAATTTGATTTTAGGAAAGTGGCTAGGACTAGGAAAACCCTATTCAAATTGACTATTGGGTAGTTAAGGTCGTATGATTTAGTCAATGACTTATTGAATTCTAACCCTATTAGATATTTCAGGAATTCTTCTATAAGGATATCTTATTTTATTTGACATGATGGTAGGATCCAAGGTAGGTAGAATATTCACGGGGTAAATTAGGACTTCCTATGATTGAACTTCAATCTTGATCATTTGTGTAAATTTTGTTTGTTTGCCCTCTCTAAATACTATCGTCATATCATAGGATCCGTAGCACCTTATCATTGACCATAAATAATTGTTTTCTAAGGGTCTATACTTTATTTCCATCCTTTGACTTTTGAGCCTAACATGATTTGATTATCCATATAAATTTTGAGTCCGCTTTCTGAAATTCAAGATATATATGAGTTATACTCCTCTTGTATTTGATCGTTTTCTTCATAATCGATCGTATGATTTTCAAAACAGACATTTTCATTCAAGGACAGATACTTACTTTTTCTATCATGATCAACTTGTTTGAACTTCTAGAAACTTCTTGGAAATTCTTAGGGATATAGTTGGAATAATTTTAACGACTTACAAGTTTTGTGGTGGCACGACAGTAGTGCACTGTCTCCATTTATTTGAGTTATGGAGACTGTGGTGTTCAATGCAACCAGCGGCGCACTAGCGAGTCATAATCCCCTATAGTTAAAATTATTTCAAGTAAATGTAGGTTATCGAATGTTGTTAAAAACTATGTCTTAGTTGTCCACTTCTGATCTTTTTATCTTTATGTCAATATTGGATAGAGTTAGTAAAATATTCGATATTATATCATATTTGAGTCACGAAACCAAGGGTTTACTACAGCCAAGTGTACACTGGCGAAACATAAATTCTCGGTAAAATAACTTCAGATATGATTACAGTTTTCGGATACTATAGAGGTTAGAAAAATGACCTGTATGTCCCATTTATTCAAGGTCAATACTAGTAATAATTATATAAGTTGGGTAGCATGCCTTCCAACCCAGCATCCTGTTGTCCTTATGACCTATTAACGAAGTAATTGAATAATACTAATAGGTTTACCTAGAATATGGAGTTTAGAGGTCCCTAACCCATTGGTCGACCAAGGCCTTAGACAAGAAAACATTAGGATGACTGTATGGCACGATCACCGAATAAGACTTAGATTCTTAAGGAACTTGAACTACTTATGCCTTCTTTCAATCATAAATCTCGTGTACTTATATTTTGACTATCTTGACTGATGCTGCTATTGTAGCCTAGTTTTACAAGCTTACTCTTTTATCGAGCTTGAATCGATACATATGCTTATTGGGGACGCCCACTAACATATTTTCTAGTTAGAATCGGTGTGTTATGGTCTGATCAACCTTAGTGCACTTGATTCGCTCTTTATATGATTATCCTACGTGGATTGAGATATAGTTGCCCTCTAGGATCTCATCTGTAACTGCCTTGACCACTCTACTTGAATTATTCAATCATCTTTGGAACCCGTATTCGTATTCGATTCCCTCTCCCTTGAACTTTGTATTGTTTTTTGCCTTTACTTATTTCGAAAAAACAAATGCTTGTATTCGAGGGAAGATATACCCAGAACGTCCCCTCAGTTCACCATACCACTTATGACCATGAAGTTATATATACACAATCGTCTTCCATATATATGAAATCAGAGAAACAATCTTGAACTTGATGTCGTGTAATATTCTTTTATAATCAAGAGTCGAGGTATAATATCACTACTTTGGAATTTTTCTAAACTCACTAATCCTAAAGCAATATCTTAGTTTATGGAGTGAATAGATTATAAGCCCTTCACAATTTTAGGATTTACTAGTATTAGCGATTGATTAGGATAAGTTGGTTTCCACTAGAATAATAAATCCGTGCCTCATGAACACCCACTTTCTATTTAGATCATTTGATATTCTCTGTCGTGACATTGATATTTGGAGCGCGAGACCAGCAGTTACCTTCCAAAAAAAATCATATACAAGACCTAGACGAGTCCATCTTCATGTAGGCATATCATGTCCCACTCAAACACGACCCCTTTTACTCTATTTTCATAATACGACTTTCCAGTCAAAAAGGTTAACTATAATTCTTACCGTAATACCGATATATTTTCCGAATTCAATTAGAGACTCAACCTCGACTCAAACCTTTCAATCCAATATATGGTTGTGATATACTCAAAGCCCACTATGCACATGCCACTAGTGTGCCACTCAATTGAGTCTTTTTGTGCTACTTAAACACAAAAGACACTTGCGGCACATTTTGTGCTTTAGGAACCTAGTTAACCAACCCGACTGGCAATTAGCCCAACCATTTATGTTAGAACCAATTCTATGTTATACTAACCAATATGGAATGGTATAGATTAATTTTACTACGAAAAAAGGTGCGACGGCGGGATCCGTCGCTAAAAGTTATTTTTCCGTCGCTAAAGCCAAATAGCGACATATCAGCGACGGAAATGGTTTGTCGGGAAATCACATGTCGCTAATTAAATCAGTCGCTAGTTTATCGGAAATAGCGACTGATTAGTGACGCATTTAGCGACAAGCTATTTATTGGAAAATGCAACGTAATAGTGACGGAAACTCGGTCGCTATAGTTACCGATGAACTACCGACGTCGCAGCGGCGTAATTCAGCATGAGAGTTATGACGGGCTAGCGACGGAAAATTACGTCGCTAAGATGTTTCCGATACGCTTTTGGTGTCAGACAGGAACATAGCGACGGAATACTAAGTACACTACAAGAAAATATGGTTTCTGTGACATGTACAGTTGTCACAAAAGTTATGAAACTCGTCACAATACATCTTCTGTGACGAGTCCAGTGATGACTTATTTTTATAGCATATACCTCCGTAGCTAAAAGTATAAGTGACGACCAAACGTCGTTGTCACAAAAAGTTCTCTACTGTGACAAGAATATGTTCTCAGTGATAGTATAATTTCCGTGACAAAAAATGCGTCACTAAAAACATTATAAGTGACGCATGGTATTGTCACAAATAACATTTTATTGTAATTAAAAATAAATATATATTTTTTGACAACAAAATAAAAATTATTTCCGTGACGACATTTGATGTCACAAAACAATTTTAGTAACAGTTTTATTGTTGTCACAATAAACGGATATATGTAGTGACAAGTACATGTCATCATTGTAAACGCTTGCAGCAACACGTTTATTGGTGTCACTGTATACTTATATGTTTAGTGAAGGTAAATGTTGTCACCGTAGTGTACACTTTATATGTTTGGTCATTTTTTTGTCATTTTTATTATACATTAAAACACAAGAACACAATACAATATCACACAATTCTTGTATAAGAGAGTATGCATGATTGTGCTTATCTTCCAAGAATCGCCATCGACTTTCCAATGTAAACCAGAACTAACATTCACAAATTCTAAAAGGCATTTATATAGGCGACTAACTCAAGTAATTATAGATAACAACAACATGAAAAGTAATTATATCAATCCTCAAAAGGAATTATATTGCTCCTCAAAATTCAGTACATATAACAAGAAGAAAAGTAATATTTAGTACTTATAAAATAAAGAGTATCCAAACTAGCTGGTACATAAAATCTAGAGTAATCTATAAATATAAACTGATGATCAATTGCATATGCATCTCCTGTCTTGGTGATGATCAATCTTTAATGACCTGCATAAATTAATAAAGATAATGTTTAAAATGTTACGTAAGTATATATATACAAGGAAAAAGTTGTCAGTAAAACTTGATCATTCATGTCATACAACCTTGAGGCACTACAAGAAAAATACCCTTTTGTAACACGTAAAAACTATTCCTAAGTTGGCTTGGTTACAAACTACCTGGGCTTCTCTATGTATCCATTTTCAGAGGATAATGAAAGTGGTTCACTTTTATTGAAGAACAACCATGGGGGATCCTTAAATTTTTCGAGGAAGGGTTTCGGTGATAAGAGCTCTAAAGAATATGGGAAGAAATTCCTCCTTATATCACCACCAAATACAAAGTATGGAAAGAAGGGGCATCGATTAAAATCCAACGGTAATCCTGAAGAGCCATATCAAAATACTGAAAAAGAGCATGAACCAAGGTCGATAGGCATACTGACAAGCTAAATGCTTAAAATTGAACTTGTGACTGATAAGAAGTGATCTTAGCGAAATTGCGAACTTGTGGCTGTCGTCTATTTGCAGAGGATTATTGTATAGTCAAGATCCACAGATTACACCTTTTCCTTCAGGTTTTGATGAAGTTTGAGATTCCTGGAGAGTCGAAATCAGGCTTGTATCCTTAGAACCTAAGTTGATATGGCTATTATGGCATTGGGTTGGGTTTTTTGGTGATAAAGGAACCAGGGGATCATTCCCAAAAGAAATTTGTTAATTTGCTTAATCAAATTGAACTCGTTAGCTTTTGAACAGGTACAAGTGACCCACCAGTCCACTTGATGGAGACTTAAAGCAAGAGTTTGAGATCATATCCATAGCTTATGTTTCAGTGAAAATGCTTTGATGAATAATGGAATATGTTTGGATAGTTGTTTAAATATCTACTTGCTTCCTTCTCTTTCATACTACCTGAATGTGCATTTTCTGTCTTTGTTAGATAATCAATTTCCTCATAATTTACTAACCAGTGCTAGCAATGGTACCACAGGCCCAAATTGATATATTATCCACAATGGAAATAGTAAGAGCCTCAGCAATACCTTGGGAAGAATTCTGTATTTCTACAAGTGCTCGTCGACCGCGACATGGAAGCCGCGGAGGATGCGAAGGCTCGTGTGGTAGACCACAATCCACTTCTCGCCTATGGCAGCGCCGACAGTGGAGAGCGATTCCAGGTGCATACTGCAGCTTTTTAATTGTGAAGTAAGTTTTGCGTGCAATTTTGGAGATATGTACCTTAACTAAAATAAAAGAAGGAAAGTTATATTACCTTAACTCGAAAGCTTTACCACTAGTCAAATCTAATATACTTGATAGGCCACGCGACTGTAGCTGAGTTTTCATTTTGCTACAAGAATAAAAAGCACATTAGTGATTGAACATGTCAGCAAATAATAAAGAGAAAAACTATTTTGAAATATAAAACTTACAATATTATTCATTCCCATTAAATTTACTTACAACGAGAGGACCCTACGAGAAGAAAAAATAACTCAAAGATACGTAGGAACCCAGCATAGTAATACAGAGCTTCCCAAGACCAGGAGGCTCATAGTAAAACCCCATATTCACAAGCAATAACTAATTCATATACAAAAAAGGACACAAAATGGTAGAACAGTAACCAATATTTGTAAGTAATTGCTTTCATTATCACACCAAAAATATAATTTTCGAGATAAAAAAGGGTCTTATCAACATAGAGCAATATAATTGTAGTAAACTCTCAGGCCCATTTGCTGTGAAGTTGCACAGCATCTCTCCAAAATAAAAAGTCTACATACTATCAGACCCATTTTAAGAGCAATATAACTGTACTAAAATGAAAGGCAGACATGCAAAACTTACTTCACAATTAAAATTGCACAGTACATATCTCCAAAAATTTTAGCTCTAACACTCCTATAAATAAAGACCATAAAATATTAAGGTAAAGACAAAAAAGCAGGGATATGGTTATTTGGAACACAACTACTTGCACCAACCATAAAAGAAATAGCAAACTTCTGTACATATCAAAGTAGAGATATTTCCTCACCCATAAACCATGGAAGGAATAAGGTCCCGGCCTGTTGCAGCATCAATTATAGGGTAAAATGACTCCTGAAACATCAATATACAAAAGATAATCATGAATACAGATGCCAACAAAAGAATAATAGACAGAGGCAGAGGAAGTGGCAGAGGCAGAGGCAGAGGCAGAGGCAGAGGCAGAGGTAGAGGCAGAGGTATTATCCATAATTTCCAAGTTTATTTTATTGGGTACTAACCAATACAATATCCTAATATCTGCAAATGAGTTACAATATATTATAGATAAAATACATTATTATATTAGGTTAATAAAGATATTCTATTTTTGTTACACTTGCTCAAATTCGACTTGATACTAGAGTTTGTATTAACCCAGATAGAAGAGGTAGAGGTAGAGGTATTATCCAGAGAACAGGTTCAAAAAGAGAGTGATTTGGATAAACAAATAAAAAAATGCACATGTGCATGACACCAAAAAGCCGCCTAACGCACGAAATGAGGAAGAGAAAGCACAACACAGCCTCCCTCAATGAGGCTCTCCATCAGTTCACATTGAGATGAATGCCAGATTTGAGAGCTCCAAAAGTTCCACATATGGCATCATCAGCCACTATACTAACCAAACAAGAAAACTAACCAGAATTTTACCCATAACCAAAAAATTGCCAAAATCCATATATGTATCAACTCAAAAAATGATAAAGCTACAAACAAATAAACTACAAACAAATTACTGGTCAATGTACGTGGACTTTTTAATGGAAAGAATTAATGGACCTTCGAGTACGAATTTGAATCTCCAAGCTTTTCCCGGACTGCCTTTGCAACCATACCTATAGGTAACAGTATGCATCTTTCGAACTATCCCATACCTTCTTCAAAGAAAAAAAAATCCATAGGTGTATCACATATAATTTGAATCACTTATAATTTGAATCATCAAATATCTATGCATCATAAATGTTACATAATTTCAGTAATATCATTCAATTACTATGTTCTGTAGTGATGATTATAGTTCAGTTTTATAGGATTGAACCAGCAATATCAAGCAAAGTAATTGCCACATTCTTTCCTCTAACAACAAAATATTGAAACCCAATGTTTGTTTATATCTTTGTATAATTTGAAAGTACTGTTTCAATTTTGAAACCTTTACTAGTACTATGAACAAACAAGAATGTTAATATAATAACTTAAGTTTTTGACTACTTTTCTTTCAAGGGCGCTACTATACTTTGGTTGTGGGTGAAAATCAAAGGTTATATAATTTTCAAAAGTTAAATAATTTTCCTGGCTAATGGTGGGTTGAATACCCTAAAGTAGTAAAGTATTGCCTCAAACATTATAAAAAGTTGAGGTGTATATGAAAAAGTAGCATGGAGGAAAGTCTGCTTTGTTAGCATTGACTAGAAGTTTGAAATTCTAGATAGGATAAATAATATGGATGCTGTGGAGGAAAATACTGGCCTTGTTGATGATCATAAATTAATTAGAGGGGATCTAGATGAGGAACTTGGTGATATTCAGCTCAGGGGTGGCTCTACGGAGGCGAAGATCCAGAATCTAGTCGCCTTTTCCTTGTGATCAAGATACTATTTTCTTTCTAATTTCTAGGATGTAATAAAAAATTGTTTGCAACTTTTCAAGTAAGTTATGAAGGAAAGAAGAGTTATCCAGATTGAAGGATGCTTTAAGTTCCCTTGTACCCAAAAGAGAGGTAACTACCAAGGTTGACACTTCAGACTTATAAGCGTGTCTAACTATGTCTATAAAATATTCGTTAAAATTCTTGCTCAAGCTGTGAAGTTGTGGCCAATAATGTATTGCAATCATGATAATACCATATAACAATGTAAAGAGTTGGTATCTGTAGTAATAACTAAAAATTTGTCGTTATGCAGGCAAATACTGATCGTGAGAATGAGTTTGAATCTGCACTACAGAAGCTCCGAGGGAAGTCTACTGATATATTCAGGAAGTAGTGGACATTAAAGTACTAAATGCTTGCTCCAAACAGTTACTTCATTTGTTATAAAGTGAAATATGTATTTAACTACAGGAAGTTGATCCACATCTTTATGTAACAGGAGTTTACTAAAATATTAAACAGCCTTCCACGAGGTAACATACTGGATGTTTGAGAAAATATACCTTCGTGCTGTCATTGTAAGTATTTCTCAGTTTCATCCTCAGTTTTAGTGTTATCTACCCCTCCATCTGTGCATCATTATGTTAGTGAAAACCAGGTTGGAGTTGGGCTGATGGCTTTTCAGCAATTTGGAGGGATTAACGGTGTTTGCTTCTACACAAGTTCGATATTTGTATCGGCAGGTAAAGTAGGAATACGAAATTTTACGAGGTTGTTCCAAAAATATTGACCTAACCTTTGCTATTTGTTTCAGGTTTTGCATCAGGTAGAGTTGGAACTATAGTTTATGCTTTGCTTCAGTTTCCGATGACTGGAGTAGGAGCATTGTTAATGGACAAATCTGGAAGGAGACCACTCTTGTTGGTAAGCAAATTATATGAACCTGTCTTTATTTTGGTAAAATAACCTAACCTTCTAGTGATATGATAAAATCTACATCCGCTTTAGGTTTCTGCAACCGGAACATGTGTGGGTCTGATAAATAATATGATTCGATTCTTAGTTTACAAACTTCACCAAATAATTTGGGAGTTTGCACGAAACTTAAATGTATTATGCTGCAAAGAGAAATAGATCCCAATAAGAAGCAACTTACTTCATGAAAATGTCATCTTCCATATGTCTGTAGGCATTTCAGTTAATCTAAATCCATATTAGAAGACAATAATTGAAATGCATCAACAGAGCAATACTTCATGGAAATGTAAATCCATATTAAAAGAGGAAAAAGGGTAGCAGAAGACCAACATTAATTGAAACTGTATTGTAAAAAACATTAATCAAAATCCAGGGGGCACAACCGTGCCCCTTCAGCACCGTGTGCCTACGCCCCTAAATCAAACCCTAGATTTTCTTGATTTTATTAAGGAAAAGATAGGAAAAGATCAAATAATAATAGATTTAATTCTAGTTTAACATCAACAAAATCAAATCTACGTGCACAATACTAAAACCCTAGATTTTTTTGATTCTATTAGGGGAAAGATTGTGGAAGTCCAACCTGAACTGAACTGAACCCTATAATTTTCAGACTAGAGATGCGTCGTCTTCGACTGGAGATGCGTCGTCATCGCCTCGAGATGTACCATCGACCGGAGTTGAGACGCCGACGACCAAGTCAAGACGCCGGCGACAGGAGTTGGGAGGCCAGCAGCTGGAGACGCGCCCGGATATGTGGTCGGAAGCAAGAACGACCGGAAAGGTGGGGAAGATTGAAAGGTTTTGAGTAGATAGGGTTTGGAGAGGTTGGGGAGTTCTCCATTTATTTATTTCTTTCTTCCAAAATTTTAGTTTGCCTCCAAAATTAATAACGCCAAAATTTGGCCAAAATATTTGTAAACTTTAAAATGCCTGATTTAATTGGGCTTACAAAAAATATAGTAGCAATACCATAATTTGTTGCTAATTTTAGTATATGACAAGATAAGAGATTTAGCAACGACCACGTCGTTGCCTAATAACTTTACAATATTTGGCGATGAAAAATGGCAACAGTAAAAGCTTTTGTTGCCAAATTTTGTGTTTAGCAACGAAAATATTATGCATTGCAGAAATGGTTTATTAGTAACAAAAATGCTTGGGAATAAGGGGAGGGAAATTTGGTAGCAAAAATTCGTGGAAAAAAGAGGGCGGGGGCGGCGTAAATTGCTTGGGTTGTGATTTCGTAGGAAAAAGGGAGGGAATTGCTGGGGTTTCGTGGGAAAGAGGGATGGAGAAGCTGGTATTTATGGATATTTCAGTATCCATATAAATTCGGTTGCTGGTTGGTGATTTGTGAATAATTGATGGAAATTTTTTTTATATACAGTCATATTATAACTAGTATTATGATATTTGATATAAATATTTTTGGTACGGTCAATTCGGTTATAATTTAAATATTAATGTCAAATACTATCATAATCATAATATTTTGTTTATTTAACTTTTTAAAAATTACTTTAAGTTTTTGTTACAAGAAATAAATTTCTTTTTTGTGACTAATACTTTATTGTGACGACGAATTATTTGGTAACTAAAAGCAACTTTTAAGTGACAAGAATAAAATTTTAATCTTATGGCTAATACTTTTATGTGACAATAATATTTTCTTGTAACTATAAAAAATATTTTAAGTGACAAGTATTTCCCTTATCACACATAAATTGTCTCTAAAATCTAAATTTTATTTCAGTGACAACATTAAGTGACGACCAATAAAAACATGGTCACTAAATGATTTAACTATGTGACGAAAAACAAATGTCGTCACAGAATCAAATTATGAGTGACAACAAAAATTATTCATCACAAAAATATCCCTTTCAGTGATAAATTGTACACTTGTCACAGATTACTTGTCACGAAAACCCGGATTTCTTATAGTGGTAAAACTTACGTCACTATTCAGTCGCTATACTGGAATATAATATTTTCCAGAACCATAGCGACGGAACTACAGTCGCTATTCCGTCGGTAGCCTGTAAAGTAAATTTTCCAGGCATGTAGCGACAAAAAAATTGCCGTTGTTCCGTCGCTAGACTGCAATGTTCCAGGTTTTCTGTCGATGTTCTGTCGCCATTTCGTCGCTAAATACAATATTGCATGTCAGTATTTGTGTTTCCTGCACTCCACATCCCCATCGACAGTTACACACACAATATACAGTCATATAAACAGTTTCCAAATACAATATCAGTATTCGTGTTTCCAACAGTCCTTATCCCTGTCCAAAGTTTTACATTAGGCACACGTATCAGTATTTGTGTTTCCTGTAAATTCTCAGTTTCAGGCACACGTATCCCAAATGTTTTAATACAACACATACACACATATATCCAAAATTAGCTTCATACACACATACGAATAATATTTTAATATAAGAAATATTAATATACATATCCAAAATATTTTAATACAAGAAAGTACTAGTACAGTAAATCTAGGTCGTCGGGCGTGATGGAAACCTCTCCGCAGGCATGATGAAGACCTCTCGGCGGACTTAATGAAGATCCAAGCTGCAAACGTGAACGTCGACCTCTCGACGCCATAGAAAAATCTGAAAGAAATAATAAGTGATGATGTGTTAAAAATAAAAACTACTGTCATGTCATTATACTAATAGAACTCGTATATTAAATTAAAACATACGTACTAGTCTGATTCATCTTCCCAAGAGTCTTCTAAATCATCGCTTGATTCCGAAGTGTCTTCTTCTGCTTCTTTATTTTTACTATCACTATGATCTTCATCTTCATCTTCCAATACTTCTTCTTTAACATCTTTCAATTCTTCATCAACGTTAACCTCCATAACGTCATCTACCGCAACCTCCATATCGTCTAAATCCTCTTCCTCAACACCAGCCAAACTTATATATGTTGGTTGAGGCTTGACCACCTCTTCCTCTTGGTAGGCTACATCCCCAACATTATATGTATTTTTTGCTTTGGTTTTGCATACAGCCCACCAATCTATGGTACTGCGCCGTCGGCTAAGATAACTCGTATAGTACACTTGAACGGTTTGACTAACCAACACAAATGGTTCAAAACCTCCATATCTTTTTCCATGTTTTATATCAACAAAGCCAAATTGTTTGTCAATGTTCCATCCTTGCTTGGGTGTTGTGTCGAACCAATGACATTTAAAAAGCACAATCTTCGTATCAACAAAATATTCAATCTCTACGATATCTCTTAGAACACCGTAGTAGTAGAATTCGGGATCGGCATCGTAGACTGAGGATATCACACAAACTCCCGAATTTTTGGTATAATTAGCCTCCTCATCGACAAATGAATATTCAATCTCTACTTGCACAACATCAAACGAAGTGTGGAAACTTCTCGAAGTAACCTACGAAGGAACAACACAAGTCAAGGAGTCAAAGATCAGCAGACTTACTCAGGAGTATGAGGCATTCAAAATGAAGCCAAGTGAATCAGTGACTCAGATGTTTATAAGATTCTTGGATATTATAAATCCTTTGTCTTCACTAGGCAAGGATTATAGTAACCATGAGAAGATTTTCAAACTTCTACGAGCCCTTACAAAGAACTGGATTCCAAAGGCTACAGCAATCATTGAAGGGAACGACCTCTCAACAATGTCTCTAGAAACACTCATGGGTAAGCTACTCACTCACGAGTTAGAACTTCAAGACTTTGAAGATGCTCCACCAAAGGAGAAGTCAGAGAAGATGATCGCTCTCAAGGATTAACATAGAAGAACCA
Organism: Iris pallida; assembly: GCA_029216955.1. Classification (NCBI taxonomy): domain Eukaryota; kingdom Viridiplantae; phylum Streptophyta; class Magnoliopsida; order Asparagales; family Iridaceae; genus Iris; species Iris pallida. The sequence goes on from JANAVB010022800.1 coordinate 1,664,271, forward strand.
TCGAAGATGATTCCGACGACAGCGACTCCGACTCTGAAGATCAAGCTCTTCTGGTAAGAAAGTTTAAGAAGTTCATGAGATTTAATAGAAGAAAAAAAGACAGCAACAACAACAACAACGAGGAAGATCCTATTAGCTACGGATGCAAGAAGAAAGGACACATAAAGAAAGACTGTCCAACAGCATCATCATCAAAGAAAAATAGCAAATATGACAAAGGCTACCTGAAGAAATCGACATCAAGAAAGTACGCTAACACAGGCATATAGCATGAAAGTGAAGCCAGCGACTTAGAAGATGAACAATCAGATGATACTGCAAATGTGTGCTTGATGGTTTGCGATCAGGTAATCACTAATCCTCAATTTGACCCTTATGATGATTTCACCTTTGAGCAACTAGGAGAGGCTTTCATTGAGCTGTTAGATGATTACAGGAAACTGCGTAGCAAATATGAAACCTCTAAGAAGGTACTCAAAGAGTACAAGGTAAAATAGGAAGACTTACCGACCTACTAGATCATGTTAGAGATAGTGACTCTTCAAATGAGTCTGGTGAGCTTTCTTCTATTAAATTGTTGTTACACGAGACAGTTAAGCTATCCGAAGAAAAAGACCAAACTATTATCCAGTTAAAGGAAGACCTATCTAAGGAGAGAAAGAGTCTCCAGTGTGCACAGGTCAGATTAGAATCACTCACATCTGACTATACTAGATTATATGATACTTCCAAAAAGTTGGAAATTAGTTTAGGAAAACGGCATGAAGTTGCTGCTTCCTATTCTAACAAGTGTTAATTACCGAATCATCGAAACACGCCCAACACTGTCAGACCAAACCATACCAAGACTATGTCCAAGAAGACTAATAGGCATACATTCTTCTATACTAGAAAACCAAAACCTACCAATCATGCACCTCACACTACTTTCAACACTCAACATGCTAAATGTCATTATTGTGGCCTCATTGGTCATATATTTTCTGCATGTAGAATCAGAAAGTTAGTAGATTTAAAAGTTTATGCATGGATACTGAAAACTAACCAGTCAGGACCCTACAAGAAATGTGTACCAAAAGTTTCATCTACAAATTATTTTGTAGGTGGGACACCCTTCACATGCTAGGAGCAAATGGATCCTCGACAGCGGTTGCTCACGGCACATGACCGGTGACGCTTCATTATTTGCAACACTGTCGAAGAGGAACAAAGAAGGATACGTCTCCTTCGGTAATAATTTGAGAGGGTACATAATCGGTATCAGTGACATTGGTAAGTCTCCCTATCCAGTGATTAAAGATGTTTGTCTTGTTACCAAGTTAAAACATAATCTGCTCAGCATAAGCCATTTAGCTGATCACGGTTATGGCATTAACTTCGTAAAAGATAAATGTACTATTATTGATAGTTCAACTGGCAGTAATATATTTGAAGGTATTAGGGAGGACAATATATATGTATTCTATTTGTTGGAAGATGCTAACAATACAGGTAGATGTTTGATGGCCAAAAGTATTGAGAGTCAACTATGGCATATAAGACTCGACCATGCAAACATGGATACAATTTCAAGATTATCTACGGAGAAGTTGGTACGCAGCTTACCGGATATTTCTTTTAAGAAGGATACGGTATTTAGTGAATGTGAAAAGAACAAAGATACCAAATCCGTATTCAAATCTAATTACGATGTAAGTACCACTAGACCTTTACAATTGTTGCATATGGACTTATTTGGACCCAGCAAAATTTTTAGTCTAGGTGGTAAGTTATATGCATTTGTCATTATAGATGATTTTTCTAGATATACATGGGTTTATTTTCTTGCATGCAAGAATGATGCATTATCAGAGTTCGTCACCTTTTACAAGAAAGTACAGAATAAAAAAGGGTTCATGATTACTCGCATTCGTAGTGATCATGGCGACGAATTTGAGAATGCAGAATTTAAGCAATTTTGTGACACACACGGTTATCTGTATGAATTTTCTTGCTCTAGGACTCCACAACAAAATGGAGTTGTGGAACGTAAGAACAGAACTCTATCTGAAATGGCTAGAGTTATGTTGAACCAGTTTAGTCTACCTAGATACTTATAGGCTGAAGCTGTAAATACAGCATGCTATATTCTCAATAGGGTTCTAATTCGACCTATATCGAAGAAGACTCCCTATGAATTATGGTTTGATAAAACACCAAATGTTTCTTATTTCAAAATCTTTGGTTGTAAATGCTTTATTCTTAATACTAAAGATAATTTGAGTAAATTTGATGAAAAGGCCGATGAAGGTATATTTTTAGGTTGGGCAGCAAAGAGCAAAGGATATAGAGTCTTCAACAAAAGAACCATGATCATTGAAGAATCTATCAACGTCAAGTTTGATGAGCTAAATCAACACTTAGACGATGATGACAATGAAGACATAATCGCACCAAGTACAGCTACTGACCTTCACACAAAGATGCAGAACCACCACATCAGGCATCAGATGAACCTCCAAGCAAAGAAGTCGAAACTAGCAATCTTGAGACTATACCAAAAGAGATGAGATTCTTGGCTAGACATCCAAAGGACTTGGTAATTGGTGAGATTACCAAGGGTGTAAGTACTCGTTCCTCTAATAAAGATATAGCTTCTTGTGTTGCTTTTGTCTCGCAGTTTGAACCCAAAAATATTGATAAAGCATGTAGTGATAATTTTTGGTTAGATGCTATGCAAGAGGAATTAAACCAATTCGAACGGAATCAAGTTTGGAAACTTGTTCCCAAGCCTATTGATCATCCGGTCATTGGCACCCGATGGGTATTCCGAAATAAACTAAACGAGAATGGTTTAGTGACTCGTAATAAGGCCCGACTCGTAGCTCAAGGATACAATTAGGAAGAAGGTATCGACTACGATGAGACTTATGCCCCAGTTGCGAGATTAGAATCCATTCGCATGTTATATGCATTTGCATATTTTCATAATTTTAAATTATTTCAAATGGATGTCAAAAGCGTATTTTAAATGGTTTTATAAAAGAAAAGGTTTATGTAGCTCAACTACCCTGTTTTACTGATTTCAAATTTCCTGAATATATTTTCAAGTTGAAGAAAGCTTTATACGGTTTGAAACAAGCCCCTCGTGCTTGGTACGATCGTCTAAGCACTTTTCTACTTAATAACGGTTTTTCAAAGGGAAAGGTTGACACTACTTTGTTTATAAAATCTTTGAATAATAATATTCTTTTGATTCAAGTCTATGTAGATGATATTATCTTTGGATCTACTGATGAATCTCTTTGTCAAGAATTTTTAAAGTGTATACAGAATGAGTTTGAGATGAGCATGATGGGAGAGCTGAAATTCTTTCTCGGACTGCAAATCAAATAAACCAACAATGGGACGTTCATAAATCAAGCAAAATATACAAAGGATCTATTGAAGAAGTTCGACATAGAAACAGCAAAACCACTCAGCACTCTAATGGCGACTTCAACCAAGCTTGATATTGATGAACAAGGCAAATCTGTCGACATACGTAAGTATCGAGGTATGATCGATAGCTTACTATATTTAATTGCTAGTCGACCAGACATTATGTTTAGTGTTTGTTTATGTGCTCGTTTTCAAGCTAATCCTAAGGAATCACATTTGTGCACAGTTAAGCGTATCTTCCGATACCTTAAAGGCACTTCTTTCTGTCAGCTTATGGTATCCCAAAACCACGTCGTTTGACCTAACTAGTTATTCTAATGCTGATTTTGTCGGATGTAAAGTAGATAGAAAAATTACTAGCGGCACATGTCATTTCCTAGGAAAAGCTCTAGTCTCTTGGTTTAGTAAAAAGCAAAATTCTGTTGCATTATCAACAACCGAGGCTGAGTATATCGCCGTAGGACGTTGTTGTGCACAAATTTTGGAATGAAACAAACTTTAGAAGACTGGATTATATTTTACACACATACCCATTTTCTGTGACAACATTAGTTCTATTAATTTGACTATGAATCTAGTATGTCATTCTTGTACTAAACATATCGAGATTCGACATCACTTTCTTAGAGATCATCAACAAAATGGAGATATAGACCTTGTATACATAGACACACAGAATCAATTAGCTGACATACTCACAAAACCTCTAGCGGAAGATCATTTCAATTATTTACGTCGAAAATTAGGCATTTTAGATGTCAATAATATTAATTAATTTTGTTTTATTAATTAATTTATTCGATACTCAAAAAATGTTTTCGAGACAAGCCCAAAAAGAGTCTGTCTGTTACCACGACTACGGTTGAAGTGAAGCGGTACTTAAGAGTTCCCCGGTAAACCTCCGTTAGCTGGGACAGTACTCCTACAGCTAATCTGAGACAGATGCTGAGTAAAGAATATTAATTTATAAAATAATATTAATTATATTATTTTGAGATTTAAAATTACTAAACTTTGAATTAAACATTTGAAACGAATTAATGAAAAAGAATGTGGCCTCATTTGAATTTTTTTTTATATATATATAGCCAGGCAACCCTTGGCGAATTCGGCCCGAGTTCGGTCCGAATTCGGCCAGAGTTCGGCTGGGTATATATATGTACCAGCACGAACCCGAGGCTTCCTTCTTCTTCATTCTTCCCCACATCCTCATAACAGCAGCAGCGCGCCTCCGAAACCCTAGCTTCTTCTCCATCCTTGTTCTTCCAATCCTTGTAGAGTTTCTTATCCAAAGTTTGGATTCGTGCGGAGAACGTCATCCTCTACAACATATCCAATTCTTGGAAGGTATAATTCCTTCTCTCATCCACTTTTCAATACTTAGGGTTTCTAGAAATCTTGGGAAAGAATGCCTAAGTTCAATCCCTTCAAGAGGAAGAAGACCAATGCCAGTGAAGAGGCATCGTCTTCAGATCTGCATACAGATTGCCTTTTTTCTTCGGTCCAATCAGACGATGGTGCGTTGGATGAGTTTTACTTTAAAACTTCCGATCAAGCTTTATTGTGGTACGCCAATTTTATCATGCGTACTATTTGCACCGGATCGCCTATTCAATGGACTGTATTTTCGGATCGCCGCCCTTATTTTGAGGCATTAGGGTTACAATATTTTACACCTTACAATTCCCCATTACCACTAATGCCATTAGATTATTCTATTGTAATTTTGTGTTAGACATTTTTACAGCGAGGACATGTGTCGGAGGAATTGATATCGAATTCACTGATAAAACGTTAGCAGAAATCCTTCGTATCCCAAACGAAGGTTTCCCGCTCGATGACATCACTGATTTTGATTTCCCCGATGGCACGACACTCGTTAGTTTCAAGCATGAGCTTTGTGCGCCAGCACGCGCTCGTCCTGGAAAGTTCAAGGCTAATAACTTGAACTTGTTTAACTACGAATTACATCGCATCATCTATTCCACCTTACTTCCGAAATTCACTTCTAAAGATGATGTCACTACACTTGAGCTCTCTGCTCTTTATCATATTCTTAAGGGGATTCCTTTTTCTGCCCCTAAGACTATCATCCAGATGATGGGTAGATGTCGCGGGAGAGACCGCAACCTATCTTATGTGATGCTTATTCCACGCATCTTTCAGAGATTTGATATTGACCTATCTACTTGTGCTGTCGACCCCGAGCCCAAGTTTCTCAAACTCTCTCGTCGCAGCATTGCCACTGTTCCTCTACCTACTGCACCTGCTACTCCTGCACCTAATCCCACAGCTCCCACAGCACCTGTTCCTCCTCATTCTTATCCTATGACTTTTGAAGGAATTCATCAGTATTTATCAAATCTGCAGTCTTTTTATGTTGAGACCTCTAGGGAACATGAGTTCTGTAATGTGACTCGGTTCCAGGCGATTGCCAACTCCTTCGCCGATCTGAGGTTTGCACAGATGGGTCATTCTGCTAGCTTTCTACCTTAAGACCCTTCTGTTTCTGGCTACCGTATTGACGACGAGGTGGTCTACTCTCTGTTTCAGTCAGGGAACGCCTATGATTGGTATCGTACTGCTCGTGCCCCTCCTCGTGACTATGTCGGTGAGTTTTACACTGGTGCCACTCCTCACACTTCTGGCGGTGGTACTTCTAGAGCTGGTCCTTCTGGACATGCTGGAGCTGCAGCTGATGACATTGATGATGAGGATGATGATAATTTTTTGAGATGTTAGATATTGAAACTGTTACTTCTGTCTTATGTTTACTTGGACATGCTCTGACATTCCAAGATTTTATCAGTACTTTTTAGCTATTATTAGCACTTTTCTTTATTATGTGACTATTCATAGACATGGTTTTTGATTACGCCTCAGTTTTGGCATCTTAGTCTATTTTTCAGTACTTTATTTGTTTCAGTATTATTCTCACACTTTATTAAATACTGCCTGCGACAAATATATGTCTGTGTTGTTCTATAGTCTATCTATTTCTCTCACTATATTTACTGTTTATACCATGCCTGTCATGATTATCTATTTTTATTGTGTTTGTTCACTGTTTGTTATATATGCATTGATTGCGGGGGAGCTTTCTCTTTTGCAATTATTTTGCTAAGTGACAACGGGGGAGAAATAAGATCTAACATTTTCGTGAATACAGGTTATGAACAATTTTATTTGATTACTATTTTGAATTGATTCCAGCTTAGATGTTATATCGGCAAGGTTTGTCAATTATCAAAATGGGAGAGATTGTTGGCCCATTGGTCATGGTCAAACCGGATTTTAATAATTGATCAAACTCTGTCTCGATATAATTGCAAGTCAACTCAGATATTTACCTAGGACGTTTTGGACACTGCTCAACAATAGATATTTTCTATGTTCAAGACCGAAGATATTTCAAAGCTGTTTGCCATTCAGAATGTACTTCCTGTTATGCTATGTAATTTTTTATTTTATTGAGTCTAGGAATACATTGTATACTGAGTCGTACTGGCAAATAGGTTATCCTAAAACGTTTTTCAAAACCATCCTATTCTTTTACAAATGACCTACGTTTTTGAAAAACATTCTTTTTACAAAAAGCTTCTGAAGGATTTGTCAAAAAGCCAAAATTTATTTTCTCAAAAAATGAACTGGCAGAACCCCAGGAGAATTCGGCCAGAGTTCGGCCATTTGGAACGTTAGTGAACGTTGGGTTTTTGAACTTGGTCATCCTTCAGTTGCGGTTTGTTACAAAGAGTTCTGTCCGAATTCTGCCCGAATTCTGTCAGAGTTCTGTCTTTGGAAAATCTATAAATAGAGAAGTATTTCGATCATTTCAAATCACCAATTCACTTTCAATCTCTTCCTGAGCTTACATTCTTCCAAAGAGTTCTTAAAAGCTTTCATTTTCAAATCCTAAGCCAGTTACAATCTTCTAGTCGATTTGCCAGTACGGTACGGTCTAGAAGTTTCAGAGCGATTGTAATCAGAGGCTTGATAGAAGATTCAACTCTTCACAATTGAAGTTGGTCGAGTTCTTCGTATCAAAGCTCGCATCTGTAGAAGTTGCAAGGACTTCGTATGAAAACTTTCGAGATTTTCTAATAGTGGATTCAACTAGAAGCTAGAGTTCTTCCGACTGGACTAGTCCTCACAAGAGGGAAACCAGTATAAATCTCGGTGTTTGCGTTTTCCTTCTGATCACTTTTAATTTCTGTTATTTACTTTTGTGATTATTTTTATATCTGTGATCTAACTGCTAACAAGTTTTTAATTAGCAATATTCTGCTGCCTACTCTATTCACCCCCCCTCTAGAGTATTCTGCTTTATGATTTTGTTCCTACACAATACTTCGCCTTCTTGCTCGATCCAATAGCAATTGCTCTTAGCCCTTTGTTCTGCAACTGTGTACCAGGACGAAAAACCTAGTGTGGGTAGTATCAGAAAGTCATTAGACAAAGTATGGGTAGTAACATATCGAATTTAGAATGGCTAATGATTATAATCCTTACATAATTTCGGAACCATGACGGAAACTTCATATCGACCTCTCTAGCAAGATCATCATCATCAATATCAGGTCTTTCTATTCTAATCTCAGCTCTAAAAGTACTGTAATAATAGGGAGAAATGTTAGCACACTTCTAAATATCGAATTTAGAATAACTAAATGGTGTCGCTTACTTTTCAATATCTTCCATCTCTTGGATACCGCAATTGAGGCATATATACCGATGTGCGGCCTCAAACTTATCATCATCCAACCACCGTAATTTAGTCGCACTTGTCAGCTTGCCCCCCACATTGAAGATTATACGGATTCCTTCGTTCGGTGCATTGATATCACATTCATCATTCCTCGACGCTCTATTTCGATTTGTTCGGACATGAGTATCGAAGTAGATCGAGCAGAAGTTAGAAACCTGCTCAATGATGTAAGCTTCGCATATTGAAGCTTCTACATGAGCCTTATTGCCCACTTTCTTCTTCAGGTGACCTAGATATCTATAAGAAATATATTGAATATTATAATTATTTAAGTAAAAAATTATAAATTAGAAGATTATTTTATACATCTCAAATGGGTACATCCATCGATAATGGACGGGAGCACCGACACGTGCTTTATATGCAAGATGAATCGACAAATGTTCCATACTATCAAAGAAGCCGGGAGGGAACACCCTTTCTAACTTACACAACGTCACTACAACTTTCTCCTCAAGTTCTAGCGTATGTTGCACCATCAACTTACTTGAACACAAATCTCTAAAGAAGATAGATAACCCGGCCAGCGGAGTCCGCACATGAGAAGGTAGCATCTCTCTAAAAGCGATAGGAAGTAATCGCTCCATGAAAACGTGACAATCATGACTCTTCATCCCTATCAACCTGCGTTCGTTGAGATCGACACATCTCGCCAGATTCAAAACATAACCGTCAGGAAATCTCAACTTTGAAATCCATTTACATATTATCAGTTTATCATCTCTACTCAATGTAAATGGTGCTGGAGGCTTCACCCAGTTACCATTGGACCTTTGCGACAGATGCAACTCTGGACGCTTGCAAATAATTTCTAAGTCCTTCCTTGCTTTAATATTGCCTTTCATTTTTCCCTTAATATCCATCACAGTATTAAATATGTTGTCAAATATTTGTTTTTCAATGTGCATGACATCAAGATTGTTTCTTATGAGATTGTCCGGCCAATAAGGCAAATCCTAAAAGATACTCCATTTCGTCCAATTGTGATGTTGTCCGAAGCCTTCAATGTGATGGCCCGATCCCGAATTTTCCATGACAGTCGGTAAATCTCGAACCTCTTTCCAAACTACATCTCCCGTTAATCTCAACGGGGGAAGAGATACTTTCCATTTACCAGCCCTGAAGTCATCTCTGTTCCTTCTCCATGAATGTGACGAAGGAAGAAACTGGCAGCGACAATCAAAAAAATACGCCTTTCTTCCATTCTGAAAGCGAAATGCTTTACTCTTCCCTATGCATATCGGACATGACATAATACCATGAGTACTCCACCCCGATAACATCCCGTAAGCTGGAAAATCGTTGATGGTCATTATGAGCATCGCCCTCATCTGAAAGTTCTGCTCCATCGATATATCAAACGTCTGGACGCCAAACTACCATAATTGTTTCAACTCATCCACCAACAGTTGCAAGTAGATATCGATGTTCTTCTTTGGATTTCTTGGACTGGGTATAATAAGTGTGAGGAACATGTAAGGAGTTTTCAGGAACATCCACGTGGTAGATTGTACGGGGTCAAAATCACCGACCAACAAGAGTATTGCGTCCCCGACTGTCCGAATGGAGTGAATCCATCAGAACATAAAGCCAATCGAACATTCCTAGGCTCTGCAGCAAAATCAGGATGACACCGATCAAAATGCTTCTATGCTTCTCCATCGGCAGGATGAGATAATTCTCCTTCATCCATCTTTCGTTCTTTGTTATGCCATGTCATGTGTTGTGCAGTATTTGTAGACATATACATCCTCTGCAGCCTCTTTGTGATTGACAAAAACTGCATGTACTTGTACAGGCGCATCCGCGTCCGGGCAATTGATTTTCTTTTGCCCCGAATTGGCTTGTACCGGTCCTCTCATAGAAAATGCATTTGTCTTTATCACTGTTCTCCTTGTAGTTTAGAATGCAACCATTTCAACAGAAGTCTATCTTCTGGTAGCCCAATCCAAGTTTCCACATCATCATCTTTGACTTGTAGAAGCTTTCAGGCAAATCATTTGATCCTTTTGGCAACAAATCTCTTACAAGCTGAATTATCCGGTCATAGCATTCTTGCGGTAAGTTAAAATCAGATTTAAGGTTCAACAGCCGCATCACCACCGACAATACCGAATGAGAATCACAATCCGGATATAAGGGAGTATCAGCATGCTTGAACATATCGTAGAACTCCTTTGCATCAGGATTCGGATCCTCACGTGCCACAGCAAAATCTAATACCATCTCACGTGCCAAGTTTGTTGGTTGCCGATATACAAAATGATCTCTGAGAGTAGAATCTCTCACCTCGGTATTGAAGAAAGACTGAGATTGCGAAGCAGGAGATTCTCCTTGATTAATCCACACGTTGTAGTTCGGCATGAAATCCTTCTTGTAAAGGTGCTCTCTCACGAGTGACACCTCTCTAAATGGTATATTCTTACATTTGACACATGGGCACTTTATGCGGCTTCCGTTCATGAAATCGACATGGCTACTTACATATATGTGAAATTGCTCGACGCCTGCCTTGAAATCGTCCGTCAAGCCAATCATACTCTCATGTTGCCGATTGTACATCTACAACCGGTCAAGTAAGTATCGACTCATTGTTCTAATCCACGTGAATGATTCTGCACCAAGAATTAAGATGCTATATATCACTTGGTATCATAAAACAAACCTAGTATAACTTGGTATGACGTACCCCTCACGTACATTCACTCATAAAACAAACCTAGTATAATTAGGTATCACGTTGATACTCAAGTATCAAATTGATACTCAAGTATATATCGCTTTGATCAATCAATTACCTTAGTAATCTAAAACTACTACACCTATTTATTTCGTGTCCGTGTCCCGTCAAATTTGTAAAACTATTATACCGATAAATTTATATTTATCTACTATGCCCACTACTATACCGATAAATTTCAAACACGAAATTAAAATTAAAACCCTAGAACATGTTGAGAAAACACAAACAAAGCATAAATAAAAATAAATACAAATTAGGGTTTAGGATTTTGGACCTTGAAGAGGTTGGTCACAGAGAGGATCTCGGAGAAAGGGGGACGTCGGAGGGGGGCACGACGGAGGAGGAGAAGAGGGAGGGTATACGGGTAGGGCTGCAAATGAGCCAAGCCGTTCGCGAGCTGCTCGAAGCTCGGCTCGATAAAAGCTCGTTTGAGCTCGGTTCGTTTACTAAACAAGCTGAACTCAAGCTTCATTTTCGAGCTCGTTTAATAAACAAGCCAAGCTCAAGCTTAGAAGTATTCGGCTCGTTTGAGCTTGCGAGCTGGCTCGTTTATGAGCTTGCGAGCTGGCTCGTTTAGAAGCTCGTTTAGGAGCTTGTTTAGAAGCTCATTTGTTCTTTATTGAATTCTAATTTTATATATATTTGTGCATTATATATTTGTATGTCCTTAATAATTGATATTAAGGAATTTTTTTAATTAAAACTGTATAATTAAATTGTTAATATTACAAGTACTTGAATTCAAACCTAACTAAACTAAAATCGAGCTCGTTAAGCTTGAAATCAAGCTTAATGAGTTTGAAATAAAGTTGAACGGACTTGAAATCAAGCTTAACAAGCTTGATTTTGAGCTTATCGAGCTTGTTTATCAAGCTTGAATCAAGCTTTCTTATCAAGCCAAGCTCGAGCTCAAACTAAGCCATGCTCAAGCTTAATATAAACAAGCTCGAGCCAAGCTCAAGCTATAAAATAAAAAATTTATCAAGCTCGAGCTCGAGCTTGAGCTCGATTAATTCTAGTCAAGCCAAGCTCAAGCTTACCAAAGCTTGGCTCGGCTTGGCTCATTTGCAGCCCTATGTATGGGGTTTCAAAGGAGGAGAAGAGGGGGGACGGAGTGGGGGAGCATGCCGGAGGGAGGTGGTCGCCGGAGGTGGGGGCTCGACGGAGGAGGAGAAGAGGGGGTAGTTAGGGGGTTCGATCGGAGGAGGAGAAGAGGGAGGGGGCCGGAGTGGGGGAGGGCGTCGGAGGGGGCTGCCGGAGGGGGACGTAGTCGGGGGTGATCGCCGGTCGGGGGGAGGAGAGAGAAGGATTTTGAGAGTGCGAGAGAGATTGGGAAATTTTTGAAATTTAAGTAACTTTCAAATTTTCACAGCAAATTAGTGACGAAAATTTTTTGTCGCTACGCCGTCGCTGCATGGAAATGTCGACATTTACAGCAGCTTAGCGACGTATATATCTGTCGCTAATCAGTCGGTTGACATATTCCGTCGCTAAATGGTCGTTGATCCGTCGCTAAACTTATAAAAAAATTTAGTAAAAAAATCCGTCCCCCGTAAGTCGCTTGTCGGTCGCTAATTGGCGACTGATTACGCCGTTGCTAATTTCAGTCGCTATTAACCTATATTTTGGTAGTGTTTTATGGGATCTCGTCCAGCCGATATAGATTAGAACCCAAATTTCATTCAATCGAAGATTGAGATCCAATTAGGGAACCCATTAAACCTCAAATAAACTCATCCATGCATATCACCATATTTGGGCTATAAAAATCAAACTTGATGAAATAGGTCCTTACACCTATTATATAGACTCCATCTCTTGGCCCACTAGGCCTCCTTCAATAAATCCCTTAATCATAGATCTTCATAGCTTATGTCATGCAATGAATAGAATCCCGTTGTACCAACTTGTTTTCGGTTATGTTTGACCAAGACTCTCATACTGCCTTGATGAAACATAGTCAATATATGGGTAATGTTAAATAAGTAGTACCTAGGCTTTCTATAGAGTCCATGACTACGATCAGAAGTATCACATATCCTCATACATCTCCTTGAAATTTTATCGTCGTAGAAGCCCTATTACTGTGCTTTCCATAATTAACCAATTTTGTAGGTTGTGTAGAACCATGAGCCTAGTGTACTCTATCTTTTAGAATGGGATGCCAAAATTGGATTCTATAGTGATCATTATTTCATCTATTGGAAGTTGCAATACGATCTTCGTATTGTATTTTATATCTCTTCGCTCGTGCGTTATGATAACCGTGATAAAAGATCGCAACCTTGATCCTTCGAATTTCGTGTCTTAGTTTCAATTTCGAGAACATAATTCTTGAAGTGAATAGACAAGCCCTCTACGAATTTACAAATATTTGGGATAGATTGGTTTCCAATTGAACTAATAAAATAGCAGTTCACAACGTCCACTCCTCTCCATATCATTTGATACCTCGAATGTGACTTTGATGTAGGGAGCACAACACTAGCATTTTCCTTCCAACAAACTTCACACTCATGAACTAGACCAATCAAGCGACACACGTGACATACATGTCCCACACAAACACACCTTCTTGTGCTCTATTTCAATTACACCATATGTATGACATATTTTCCTAAGAATAACCCATAGATGTCTATTTTGTCCCATATGATTTTACTCATGCGAATTCAACCCATTCCCTCAAACGAACTAAATACCCATGATCCGTGAATCACATCTATGACATATCTTTCCACCCAAGCAAGCATATGCCTCCTACACCATACCAAACACCAACCCGCATATCTAGTCATTATGACTTAAAAATTCCAACCCTTCCCTAATCAACATCTATCGTAAGATTTAGCACTATTTTGGACCCTCATCCCTAGTGACCCATGTTAGACAAAGATTGAAATTCCTTCGAAATGACACATTTTAAGAAGAGATTTCCTACCATCTTGTTGAAATCATGGCTGATAGGAATGATGTTAATTGAAATAAACCTTCATATAGAAGTTATTGACCAAGGTTGTCACGACAATATCTAGGCACACTTAGAATCTGTGACTGTAGTTAGAAAGTGTCCAATATCCTCGTGCCTTCCCTTAGAAATGGTCCTTCTCAGAAGGTTTTGTAACGACGATTATCACGGTTAGCCAACTTCTATAAGTTGGGTAGGGCCTTGAACCAAGAATGCCTTATCTTGTAGGATAGGAAGCCAATGTAGATTCCTTTTATAACTACCTCCCTCTTTTCAGAAACCGAGTAACATACTACTCACCCTTCATTTTTAATCTCATTATTCCTTGATATTAGGCTTATTTTAATTTCGAGGACGAAATTTTTATAAGTTGGTAGGATGTAAACCCTCCTTTTTAATAAATTTTTATTACATTTTATTTTAATGTATTGTATGGAATTCCTATTTGATAATGGCTAGTTGTTAATGATATGAATTTCTAAATTGTAGTTGTTAGTATAAATGATAAAGCATCAATTGCATAATGTATTTTTACCAAATTATCTTTTTAGTGTCAGAAACTTCTTAAATTTTATTTGGTTTTCTTCAAATTATATATATATATATATATATTATATCTATATATATATATATATATATATATATAATATATATATATAATATATATATATATATATATATATAAATATATATATATATATATATATATCTATATATATCTATATATATATATATATATATCTGTGTGTGTGGTGTGTGGTGTGTGTGTGTGTGTTGTATATATATATATTATATATATATATATATATATCTATTATATATAATATAAAAAAAAATATATATAATATATATCTATATATATATCTATATATATATATATATATATATATCTATATATATATTATATATATTATTATATTATTTATATATCTATATATATTATATATTCTATATTATTTTTTCTTTTAAAAATATTATATATATATATATATATTATATATATATCTATTATATATATATATATATTTTATATCTATATTTAATATATATATAATATATAATTATATATATATATATATATATATATTTATAAATATATATATATATATATATAATTATTATATATATATATTATATTATATCTATATATATATATTGTGGTGTGTGGTGTGTGTGTGTGTGTGTGTGTGTGTGTGTTAGGTATAAATATATATATATACTTTCAAGGTATTTATCTTGTTTAGATTTGTAGAAACTCTTTTTAGATTTTTTGACTATACATATATGTTTATAAAATATACCTATATTTATGGATAAAGCTATATATATATTTTTTTTTATGGATAAAGCTATATATATATATATATATATATATATATATATATATATATATATATATATATATATATATATATATATATTAAAAATAAAAGAATAGTTAGCAGTATCTACTGTTTCCCGAAGAAACAGTAGACATGGGAGACCCGATCATGCCACCAGAGTGAATACAAATTTTCCTTTTCAAACCTGTGCTAAATCCTTATCAATCTTTTTCAAATTTCCCTGTGTAATCCTTGTAGGATTCTCCACGAGAATCTCCACAATTGCAGTTTAAATCTCGACCAACATCTACAAGAAATAGGGTTTAAAAAACCCGCCTACATAAGAACCAAACCATCAAAATCTTATGAAGAAAGCCCCCAAATCTTCATGAGACCGCCTCCCACCAATCCAGAGCCACCCTGACGTTCCCGTGCGCCTATTCCGCCGCCTGCATGCTGCCGTCGACGGCCGCATCGCCGGAGAAATGCGCAAACTCGACCAAGAACAGAGGACCCTCTGTTTTCGAATCGCAGCCAGGTACCTGCATATTCGACCCAATTTCTTTTTGTACACTAGGTCATTTTTGAATTCTCGAATTTCTATAGAGAGCCTACCTGACCCTCTAGAAGTCTCCACAATTAGTTTTGAGGTGAGTCGATCTAACGATCCTAAAAATTAATGTTAACATCAAGGAAAAACTGTTTCAAAAATAGTTTATAGGTAGCAGAAGTACCCCTGTTTGCTGATAAATTCTTGGCAACCAAATAACTGTTTAGAAAATCTATTCAAAGACAGTTGTAGACAACATATACGAGATCAAATCCCCTTTTGTAGATCTTGATTTCTTTTAATATGTGCGAAGTTATTTGATTTCAAAAATCAAGAAAAACCTATTTTCAAAACTAGAAAATTGTAAAAAAATTCCGATACGGCATGTGCCCCGGATTTGAAGCATATCCGTCGAGATATCCCGTATCAGTCCTTTGCAAACTAGACTATAACTTTGTGCTCGTTCGTCATCTCGAGACAAAACTTACGCCAATAGAACCATAATATTTTTTTTGTCCTGTATGCCAAGTTTGGTCCGATTCTGAGAAGGTTGACTAGAACGCTATTTTGGCGGGCCCGCGACCCGATCCAACGGACAAATTTGTGCACAGCCTGCCGAAATCCAACTTTGGACATACGGTTGGGTTCGTATCGTCAAATCGAACCTTTAGACATATATTTTGATGACTTTAGAGACCGTAGGTACTGGCACACTTTTCAGTGTAAAATGGGTCCAATGGTGGATATCGTTTTGATCCAAAATTATAATTTTGCCCCTGTGTCCAGAATTGGACTTTTGGATAGGCATTCTTAGACATTTCTTATATACCAAACGTATTGGTGATGTCTGTTTCAGCATCTGAAGACTGTTGCACGAGTTTGATTTTTGTGTAGCACACTAAGTGGTTGGTATTATTGGTTTCACCAGCGAAGGACCCCAGGCGAGTACATTTGTTGTTTGTTTTCGATATTGTTAATTACTATATTTCATTGTTAGTCACTTTATATTTGATTCTTGACACGCTCATCACACGGATACCACCTCTTGTCTCTCTTTCATATCTTGTCATATTCTTACTTGTAGTATCGGGAAGGGAAAGTACCAAGTGGATGTGTGATCTGACCGTAGACATTGTAGACATTATTTATTTCTTGCAAAGTAGACATCATAGACATTGTTTATTTCTTGCAAGGTAGACATCGTATACATTGTTTATTTCTTGTAAAGCAGACATCGTAGACATTGTTTATTTTATTGCTATTTATACATCGTGGTATAATTGTCCCTAGACCGATCACATATCGAAAAGATACTTCAAACACATAGATAGTATTTCCTTTGGTATTACTCATTTACTGTTGTCATGTAGTTTCTTGTCTCCTTTTTCTCATGTCTCTTATTATCATTATCCTGATTATTTCATCATGTATTTTATGGCTAACCTATGTATTATAGTCGTTATCATATATTGGAACTGCACTCAATGAATTGTATTCGTTCTATTCCTGACTGGAAACCAATATTTTTCAGGTTAGTCGCGATAACTCTTAGCATACGGGAGACGTGGGTATATGCGAAGGTCAACCTAGAAAACTAGTTAGATGGTTTAATATTTGTTGTATTAGTTTTGGGAGACATTGTATATTTTAGCAAATGTAAACTTGTGAATATTGTAAGTTTAATTTAGTTATTGTGAATGAACAAAAAGTTATTATTTTATGTGATTTTGAAAATCATGGTCTTGAAAGCGTTCTACCGCCGACACTGCGGCGTAGGCTGGCTTGGACAAGCACTCTATCCCGAAAAGCGGGTGCGGGTTGTGACACTGACCAACTCTGATGTCGTCGTTACTCCCTCCAAGTTCACCTATAATAATACTCTATTATTAATAATTTCTAACAACTTGCCAAATATAGACTAGATTAATATCTACACCCAATAGTCGTCACGATGTCGGTACAACACCATACAACATATATTATCATTTTTCTTATAAAAATAATTTATAAGTAATATAAAATAATAATTTATTTTTTGGAAAATACTTTTAAATATATTTTTTTAAATGTCAAGAATTTTTATTAATATTAAAAAATAAAAACTCAGCAAAAATATAAGCATAGGAAAGCTCTTGATGTCTAGTTTCTTATTTAGGAAGATCGAGTCTGACCGAAATTCGGCAAAAATCTACTCGTAATAGATCTGGTCTATTCTGGATACCTTGTCGTAGAATTGATGCTATGAAAAACTGTTTGAAACTGTGGATGGACAATTGGAAATGAAAATAAACACAGAGATCTTTCCATTAGTTTTAGTTTCATAAAAAGATGAGGTCGAGAAGTGCACGAAACCCTAGATGCAAAATATTGTACCTGCTGTGACGAATTCAGCAAAATTTCTTATGTGCCTCGTATCGACCAAATTAGGAGCTGAGGCTCCTTGGGGTTAGGGGTGTCCTAGGGGCGAGATGAAGGTGGTAGGAGGGTTGGAAGAGGTCGGGATGATGAGTTTCTGATAGGTAGAAAAATATGTGCAAAAATATAGGAAAGAAACTTGTGCGTTCTGTTTTAATATTTAATATATATAATATGCATGGAAAAGGGTATGGGTGCATGATACGTGAGGGAGAAAAGATTTGAAAGGGTTTAGTTTTGGTTTGGTGGGATTTGGTTGAGATTTGATGGTTTAAATCAAAGGTGTATCTCAAAGAGATTTGATTTGGTCAAAATTAGGAAAGTGGTTATAAGATTTGATTTAAATTAGATTTGATTAATATGGATGCATATTAACCCACAAAAATCAATTTAAAATAGGTGTAAGAGGTTATGGTACCCAAGAATAGGCTCTACGAATCCTACTTGGACTAGTTTTGGGTCGGCGGAATTTTTGTGATCAATTTGAGTCCAATATGTCTATAGTTTCGACTTGTGTGTCATTTGAAAATAAATAGCACATGGAAATTCAATTGAGTGGCACACAATTGGCATGTACGTAGTAGGCTCAAAATTGGTCAAAATCATATATTGGGTCAAACGATTTGGGCCACAAATCGAAATTGAAAAATACATGTAATTTTACGGTAAGGGCTAAAATGACCATTTTGACCCTAAAGTTGTACAAGCAATACGTAGTGCACGAAAACATGTTTGAGTGGGACATAATATAACAAAATTAAGGTGAACTCGTCTAGAACATAAATATGGAACTTGTTTTTAGGAATTGGTTAATGTTGTGCTTCAAAAATTAAATCTACGGCAAAGTTCCTATATAGGCATAATTAAAAAAATATCGTTTAATATATAAAAATCATTTGAAATAAATTAAAATTTCCAAAACTCAGGGTGCTTACTACCACCGCCTCTAGCATCGTCATCATCATCATCACTACCACCATCCGCCACCCTCATCAGTGATCCCAGTCTAGAACACGAACACGAATACCTCTATCGTTGTCGACACCAACGCCATCCAAATCATCACCACCACCATATCTACAAAGCCTTCACCATCCCTACCCATATGACTTGTCGCAGCCACTAAGTTGCGAGCTCCGCCATCTCCTCGAGGCCGCATGCCCTAGCCCGCTTCGGCGTGCCTCTCCTCCTCCGATGCGCCACCATTATGTGCACCGCTGCCTGTCGTTGCCCTCTCCAGCCTCGATGAGCATTCCCTCTACATTCCTCTCTCTAGTTCCTCTCAAACTCTCGAGAGTTTTATGCCGTCTGGTTTTCTCCATCTCCTCAAGGAGAGAGTTTGGGGTGTATTATTGGGCCGCGTCAGTTGGACAGGGCCAAACAGGGTTAATAGGGTTAAAAAAGAAAAGAAAAGAAATATAATATATAATTTTGGGCTGGGTTTTGATTTTAGATTTTAGATTTGGGTTTTGGATTATATATTGGTATGAGCCATTTCTTCTAGCAATGGAAATATATATATAAAAAAAAAAAATATATATATATATATATATTAAAAAAATGTGGGCTTGGCTTTCTCTGGAAGGAGCGTTCCCGCTCCTCGAGACCCCCCCTCGGCCCCGGTCGGTGGTCGGCCGCCTCCGGACGTTAACCCCCCCGCAGGGTGTCTTCCTTCTTCCCCAGCCTCTACAGTCCTTTCGGTCGGCAGGGTTCCCTCCGGGCACCCCTTCCGCGAGGAGGCATTTGCCCGACGTGCGGGGGCCCATCCCTTTTCCTTTCCCCTCCTTGGTGCAGCCGCCGTCCTCGGCGTCGGAGGCGTCACTGTGCTCGGCACCTGTGGCCATCCTCGGCACCCTCCCTCCTCGGTCCTCCGCCAGCTTCCCTTGGCGTCTTGTGCACTGCGCGGCCTGCTTTCGGACCGCAGCGCCTCCTAGCTGTCGTCCCTACCGTTGTGCCGCCCTCCCCTTCGGCTGCGACTCCACCCCCCGCTCCCTCCGTCCAGAGCCGGCCCTCCGGGTCTCAGGCTGCGCTCGCCTCGGTGCCTCCCCCTCCCTCGGCTCTCGGCGTCCCCGCGGCTCCGGATCCCCGTCCCGCTCCGTCGGGTTCGACTCCTTCGAACCCTTCGGATCCTCCATCGGGTTCGGATCCTGCGGCTTCTCCGGCCGAGGAGCCCCCGTCCAGTCAGCCGCCTTCCTCCTGACGCCTCCCCCTCCATTTCTTCTCCCTGCCTTGGCTGAAGGTCTCCTTACCGCCTCAGTTCCACCTCCCCCCGCCTCGGTCGCAAACCCCCTTCCCCCTCTCGCCGCCTAACTCGTCGCGTCTTCCTCCTTCTCCGCGGCAGCGGCCTACTTCCAGGACCCCACCACGCTGCGGTGGTACCGGTACCCTCTTCCGGCCCAGTCGGCTGCGCCCCACTGGCACTCCTCTATCCTCGGTAGTTCGCGTCTCCCGTCCGCGTCGTCGTGGGGGACGAGCCCCTATTAATAGCCCCAGCTGCCGTCCTGGGCCCCCCTCGCCTCCACCGGGGCCCCCTTCTTTACAGCGGCGCCCCATGAGTCTCCTCCTCTCCTCACTGGTCCCTTCTCCCCATGGATCCTCCCGCGGCGGAGGTCGCGCCTCTCCATCCAGCACCTCCAGAACATTCCCCTTTCTCCTCCTCTCTTTTTCTTCTCCCTCGGGGTTCGTGCTTCCCCGTCCCTCGTCGTGGCTCCCCGTCGTGGAGTCAGCTCCCCAGAGCCGTCCGTGCGTGGTGTCGTCTCCCCTACCGGGCCGTCCTCGCCTTGGTAGCCCTCGTCCCCGCCGTCGGGGTACCGCCGGAGCCCCCGTCCCTCTCGGCATCCCCCGCCGGCTCTCCGGCCCGCCGAGGGAGGCCCGAGGCGCCACGCACAGTGAGCCTCTCCCCTCCGGTAGTTTGCCCGCTCCAGCGTGGGTCTCCTCGGGTTCACTACAAAAATATAGCAATTTGGCGACGGAAGATTAGCGACGGATCGTATCCGTCGGCCATAGCGACGGTCTCGCGACTACCTTGTGACGGGCTACCGTCAGAAAGCAATGGATTATTTTTTTATTTTTTTGCGTCAAAATCAGTCACACGTCCGTCGCTCATTTGACGAAACTTTAGCGACGGATTCATGTCCATCGCTAATATGTCGCACATTGTGGCGACAAAATCTGAAAAAAATGACGCGATAAATTAGCGTCTATCTAGCGACGGACGTTCCGTCGGTAATCTAGTGGGTATTTAACGACTACCTACCAACGGATATATTCGTCGGTAATCCGTCGCTAAATACAGTAACCTAACTTAAATTGAACCGACGGAAGATAATTTTTCATTCCACCCAAAAAGACTCTCTCTCTTCCCCCCATCTCTTTCTCTCTCCGGCGAGATCTCTCCAACGGGTCACATTCTTTGACGAAGCTCTCTCCGACGGGATATCTCTCTCTCTCAGGTATGCTCTCTCTCTATCTCTCCCTCTCTCTCTGTTTAGCATAACATATAGGGTTTCGGGTTGGTGGGGGTCGGCTGTCGCTGGGCCGGCGGGGTGGGGGGAGTGGGGGCGGGGGGAGGGAAGGTTGTTGAGGGCGGGGGGCAGGGTAGGGTTTAGGGTTTTAGGGCAGGGGTAGGGTTTCGGGTGGAGCGTGGGCCGGCTGTCGCGGGGGCCGGCAGTGATGGGGGGAGGGAGGGTGCAGGGGGTGGATGGTGTTGGGTGCGGGGCGGGGGACAGGAGTGGGGTTTAGGGTTTGCTGTCGGGGGTGAGTGGGAGGGGGTGGGTGTTTGCTGTCGGGGGGGAGGGGGTGGGGTGGGGTTTGCTGTCGGGGGGGTGTGGGAGGGGGAGGGAGGTTTGTTGTCCGACGGGGTAGGGGAGGGGGTGGTGGGTATCAGTGGTTTTGGATCGGACCATTCCTATGAGTATCGGTGGTTTCGAATTGGAGTATCGGATCGGGAGAGGGGGTATAGGTGGTTTCAGATCGGACCAATCCTATGAGTATCGGATCGGGGGAGGAGGGGTATCGGAATCGGTATCGAAATCAGAATCGGTATCGGACCGATACTGACCGATACCGGTACAGTTTGGCATACCCCGCTCCGATACTGACCGATACCCTATACTGACCGATACCGATCCAATACTGTCCGATACTGATACAGTTTGGCATGTCCCGGTATCGGTATCGGACTATCCCTATGAGTATCGGCATCGGGGGTATCGGTAATATCGGTGGTTTCGGATTGGAGTATCGGATTTTTTGGTATCGAAAAACAAATAGGTATTAATAAATTATTAATATTAATAATTTATTAAAGTATCGGCCGATACCAATACCGATACCGATCGGACCATTCCTATGAGTATCGGTGGTTTCGGATCGGTGTATTGGATCGGAGGAGGGGGTATAGGTGGTTTCTGATTGGACCAATCCTATGAGTATCGGACCGGAGGAGGGGGTATAGGTGGTTTCTGATCGGACCAATCCTATGAGTATCGGATCGGGGGAGGGGGTATAGGTGGTTTCTGATCGGACCAATCCTATGAGTATCGGATCGGGGGAGGGGGGTATCGGAATCGAAATTGGTATCGGACCATTCCTATGAGTATCGGATCAGGGGCATCGGTAATATCGGTGGTTTCGGATCGGAGTATCGGATTTTTTGGTATCGAAAAAGAAATAACTATTAATAAAGTTGACTGTCCTCCGACATATTCCCTGCAGCCATTCGACTGGCGAGGCAGAAACTATGTAGCCTTAGATAAAGTTGACTTTCCTTCGACCATCATCCCTCGGCAATGATGATATGACAACCTATCACTATATCTTATATAGTAGTAGATGATGTCTTAGTATTACATTATGTGAGTTCATCTTGATTCTGTTACATTCTTCAGAAACTAGATACGATAAAAACATATACTACACCATATGTACAGAACATAGATAATTCACTCTAATGTATGCTAGAATGAATTTTGGGTTGTGTTCTGAGCCATCCGTTCTCACACTTGGCAAAAAATCGAATATTTTTTCTTTTATCTGCTTTCGAAAATGTACTCAAACGACATGATGGTTCCTTTAGTTAGCTTACTTATGTTACAATTATATTATTTATGAATATCGATCATTCCAGATGGCACCTATGACCTAAGGAGCGGTACGTCGTTTGAGGAAAATACTGAATGCTGAGGTGGCTCCTCCTACTGTTAAGGAGGAAGTGGCACCAGTAGCTAGTGAGACCGGGAGTTCTATTCATGCAGCACTTGCAATGTACTACATCTCTCCTACCGCCGTCGATCCCACTTATTTGAGGTGGTTGCGTGATTGTATCACTGAGCGTTTGCGTGAGCTGTGTGGTTCTCATTAGCTATTAGTACTTATTTGTATTAGACTATTTGTTTTGGGTTGTTTTTGTATTAGACTATTTGTATTGGACTACATATATGAATTAGTACTGTGTCAATCTCTGGATTGTATTGGAATATGACATGGTGATCAGGGCATAGTCCCTGTAGCCATTCGATTGGCGAGACAGAAACTATGTAGCCGTAGATAAAGTTAACTGTCCTTCGACCCTCGTCCCTCGACAATGATAAAATGACAACCTATCACTATATCTTATATAGTAGTAGATGACGACTTAGTATTACATTAAGTGAGTTCATCTTGATTCTGTTACATTCTTCAGATACTAGATACGATAAGAACATATACTCCACTATATGTACAGAAAATAGATGATTCACACTAATGTATGCTAGAATGAATTTTGGGTTGTGTTCTGAGCCATTCGTTCCCATACTTGGCAATTAAGCATGTAAAATAGAACTGATTATGTTTAGTTTGTCTTACGATACAGATTTTCACATCCAATTGAAATGGATCGTTACTTCGTTGATCGTACATGGATGTATTAGCAGATCAACCTCCTGGACTGTAGGTACTTATAAGTATTGACCGTATCGGATTAGTATCGATCTATCATTTTGGTATGGGCCGTATCGGTTGGTATTGGTCTTAGCGAATTGGTATCGTCCTATCCAATATGTATCGGCCGTATAGCTAGGATTCGTATTGGCCTTATCGATTTGGTATTGGTCATATCCGATAGGTATCGGCCGTGTTGGATTAGTATAGACCATTTCGGATTAGTATCATGGAAGGTTTAGTAACAACTGTACTTGGATTTCTCTCTTCTAGAGCTATATTACCATTGCAAAAGAGTCACAAGAGCGTAGCTGGCCAGTTACAGAACATACATACTTCCTTTTTAATCTCGTTTTTCTTGGTGGAAAAGGAAGCATGTATGTTACTGTAACTGGCCAATCACGATCTGGTGACTCTCTAACAATGGTATTCTAGCTCGAGAAGAGAGAAATCCAAGTACAGTTGTTACTAAACCTTTCACGATACTAATCTGAAATGGTCTATACTAATCCAACACGGCCGATACCTATCGGATATGACCGATACCAAATCGATAAGGCCAATATGAATCCTAGCTATACGGCCGATACATGTACATATCGGATAGGACGATACCAATTTGTTAAGGCCAATACCAATCTGATACGTCCTATACCAAACCGATAGACCGATACTAATCTGATACACTAGATACTAAGTACATCCGGCCTATACCAGTGGATCCACCAATTACTGCACGATAGGCCCAACGACTCCAGTTACATCCGGTTATTGGTGAGTACATGATTACATAGTAATTCTGTTAGTCTTATGATACAGATTTTTACTCTCTCATGCTACCAACGTCACAACTTTTCCAGTGCTGCTCCCTCTAATGATGATGAACACAAAAATCAAAGACCCCCCTCTTCTTTCTCACTCTTTACAGTTCTCACAACAGGAAGGTTCAGTACTTTCTAGTTCTCATCCATCCATGCTCTGGACCCATCTTCTCCTCCCTACTTTCCTTCTTCTTATTTGACTCTCTCAGCCACATATGGCTCAAGTATAGAGTCGAGGGAGAAAAAGTGGATAGGAAGAGGAGGGGGAAGCAGCACAGCCGACAGCATGACCTGGAGGAAGTACAGAGGTTTTGCTGGAGGTGTTGGCAATTTTTCTATGATGGTGTTGAGGAGCAAGTGTAGAGTCGGCCGAAGGAGCCACAGCTTCCTTCGGCCGACTCTACACTTGCTCCTCAATACTATCCTGGAAAAATCACCAGCACCTCCAGCAAAACCTCTGTACTTCCTCCAGGTTATGCTGCCGGCTGTGCTGGTTCCCCTCCTCTTCCTGTCCACTTCTTCTCCTCCGACTCTATACTTGAGCTGGATATCATATGTGGCTGAGAGATTCAAATAAGAAGAAGGGAAGTAGGGAGGAGCAGATGGGTCCAGAGCCATGATGGAGGAGAGGAGAAGGCTCCTAAGACTCCCCGAGGTGGATATCATATGTGGGTAAAATTTTTGATAAACTTCTTCTTTTTTTTATAATTTGAGTAAATTTCTTTACCCTATATGAAAATTTCTGTTGTTAGAGAGATGGCTCCCAAGACTCCCCGAGGTGGTGCTGCTAGCCGAGGAAGGGGCCGAGGCAAGGAACCCTTGGAGGTCGACACGGAGGAAGTTTTCGTCGTCAAA
Source organism: Iris pallida (assembly GCA_029216955.1). Classification (NCBI taxonomy): domain Eukaryota; kingdom Viridiplantae; phylum Streptophyta; class Magnoliopsida; order Asparagales; family Iridaceae; genus Iris; species Iris pallida. The sequence continues at coordinate 1,690,052 of JANAVB010022800.1, forward strand.
CAAGAGCCGGTGACTGTTAAGAAGGAGGTGTTACCAAAGGTCGAGGTCAAGGAAGAACCGATGACCATCAGGGAAGAGATTGCTTCCAAGGTTGAAGTTAAGGAGGAGCCACCATCAGAGAGTAGTAGCATCGGGACCGACCCTCCTGTCCCTACAGAAGATCTCAACCAGATTGAGCCTTCGTATGCAAAGTGGCTGATAGAATGGTACATGCCTCAACGCAACTATGATCCCTGGCTGTGAGGATTCATCGTCTGACTTGCGGTCTTTGCTGAGGCCAAAGTCGATTTTCTTTTTTATTGAATATTGAATATTTGTGTTTAAATATTGAATATTTACGTGTTTTGTGTGAATAATTTGAATGCTTGGGATAGTTGTGTGTTGGAATTGTTTGTGTGTTTTGTATATTAGAATATTTGTGTGTTTTGTATATTTGTGCTTGAGATATTTGTTTTATTGAATATTTGTGTTGTGTATATTGGAATTACTTGGGATTATTTGTGTGTTTGGTATATTGAAATTGTGTATATTGGGAATGCCCAGCTTTATGCTATTTTTTTCAAAATATTCCCAGATACCGACGGACTAGCGGCCAATTTCCGACGGACTATCCGTCGCTAACGGGGGAATTCCCAGTTAGCGACGGATGGGCGACTAAAACACGAAGGATTATCCGTCGCCAAGGTCCTGGAATTATGAAAGATTTCCAGGGGCAGGTCGACGGAATATCCGTCGCTAACCTGCCGCTAATCCGACGAGGTTTGTGACGGATTAGCGAATGATTAGCGACATATTTTGCGTATCGGAAACCCTCTGATACCCGTTTAACGACGTTTTAGCGACGTATTATTCGTCGATAATTGTATGAATATATTAAAAATTTAAACTGTCGAAGTTGATAAGAAGCCGTCGGCTTGTCGTAGCTAAAAGTTTTTACTTTGCCAACGAAAATCCGTCGCTAATTAGTCGCAGAGCGGCGGACTAGCGACGAGCTAGTTTTAGCAATGAGGTTATTCCCGACGAATTTTTTAGCCCGTATCCGTCGAAAATCCGTCGAAATATGAATTACCGACGGATTTCCGACGGATAGGGCCGTCGCTAAATCGTTGTATTTTAGTAGTGGTTGCGTACCCCCCTCTCGGGCTTCGCGTTGGCTGCCTCAGGGCTCGCGGATGGGGGGCCCGAGACTCTCTCGGGCTGTACGCCCTCTTTCCCCCCGTTTTCTTTTTTCATTTTGAATTTCGTACTTTTGGGTTTGAGCCATGTGGGGCAGGCCCAGTGTGGGCTAGTCCTGATTGTGGGCCTTGTATCAGCTCCTAGTGAGCCTGTTCCTTCAATAAATTTTCCTATTAAACAAAAAAGAAATATATATATATATATATATATATATATATATATATATATATATATATATATATATATATATATATATATATATATATATATATATATATATATATATATATCTTTATATATATATATTCTTTTATATATATATATATATATATATATATATATATATATATATATATATTTTTTTTTTTTTTTTTAATATATATACATATATATATATATATATATATATAATATATATATATATATATATATATATATAAATATATATATATATATAAATATAAATATATATATATATATATATATATATATATATATATATATATATATATATATATATATATATATTAAAAATATATATATATATATATATATATATATATATATATATGTGTGTGTGTGTGTGTGTGTGTGTGTGTGTGTGTGTGTGTGTGTGTGTGTACATAAATTAAATATATATATGTATAATTTTGGTATTATTATTATTATTATTATTATTCTTATTATTATTATTAAATTATTAATTAGATATGTTTAATCGGTCTTTTAGCCCTACATTATTGAGAAACAATCAAATTGGGCCTTGAGCCCAACATTAGTATTTTAATGGGTTAATTGGGTATTTAGCCCTACATTATTGGTAATAAATCCAAGTTGGGCTTTGGGCCCGAAATAATTATTTTGATTTATAGTTTTGACTTATGATTAATAGTTAAACTATAGCCATTAACATTTTCTAATCATCATTCTTAGATTAAATACTTTTAGTCATTAATCAAAATCATGATCATGACTAATCTAGTTGTTTTTATTCTTTGATCAGGGACGTCTACTTCTATTTCGATAATCGTACCGATTCTCAAATCTGGATTTCTATATATCGAACTGTGATATTGAAACTATTTTGGACTCAATGGAATCACCTGTTTTTATCATTTGGGACCATCTTATGGAGCATAGCATCTATATCTATTCCGTGTCGACACATTCGTGTCGCGCACGTCGACTCCAACAAAATTGAGGCAAGTACACGCTATGATTTACTTTCACTTCCTGATGTTGTCTCTATTTCATGATTTAGATATGCATATCATGTTCATGTCACTCTTGCTACATGTGATTAGTGTTTTGTGGATTATATTCATGATATTCGTATTTCATGATCTTCGTGCATCATGTTTATCGTGTTTCATGATTCGTGCATCTTATATGTCATTACTTGAAACCATGAATGTTAGTTGTCGGACAAAAAAATACCTTAGTAGATATCTGAAAGTACTATTTTCGTGCTTCATGTCTAATCGTATGGATAGCAATCGCACATCTCACGTGTGATTTACCGTATCGTGTGGATAGCAATCGCACATCCTCATGTGCGATTTGCTATTTTACCCGAGTCGTTCATATGTCGAACTTGGTATTTCAAAACACATAGAGGGTAGGGATGTCTTGGCATAGTTCATTATTTAGTCATTTATCATATTTTCTTTCCATGATTATTGTTATTGCTTATTTCTATTAAACTGCTAGTTTAGCTATACAACTCTACTTGTTTATCATGCATCACACATTCTAACTCTTGTTATATAGTCACTATCATGTTATCAAATGTTTATCAATATTTATACTTACTCCAATCCTAACTGGATAACTACATTTTTAGGAGATGTTATGTCCCATATTTTTGGACTTCATGATGATTCTAGCCGAGAAGATCTCGATATACCATTGATCGTGAGTCGATCTTTGGAGAGCTCTAGGCCAATATTCACTTTTTAGTTTTATGTTTTGTTTATCGGATTTGTCTCCGATACATTCTTGATATGTATAATCATTTATAGATTTTGAATGATTTAGTGTTATAGTTATCTTTCCTTATTCATATCTTCCTTAGAATTATGTGATTGAATACATGTTGATATTGTGGGTTTTGAAATATTGATATATTTTCTATTGAAGATTAGACAGCTTACTACGCCGATGCTGTGGTGTAGGCTGGGCGTGCATCACGCTCTCATGCCCCTACATCCGGGTGCGGATCGTGATAATTTTATAATATTTCTCCACGAACATGAGAAAGACCATAGAATATTGGAAGATGATCCAATCAACATCTGTCAGGCCATGGAAAATTCTAATTCTAAAAAGTGGATTGATGCAATGAATAAGAAGTATAAGTCTATGAAAGACAATAAAGTTTGAAAACTTGTCCCATTACCAAAAGATGCAAAGCTCATTGGTTGTAAATGGATATTTAAAACCAAGAATGATTCGAAGGGTAATATGGAGAGGTATAAAGCACGTCTTGTGGCTAAAGGCTTTACTCAAAAGGAAGGAATTGATTTTAAAGAGACTTTGTATTCGGTTTCTTCAAAAGACTTTTTTAGAACAGTCGTGGCACTTGTTGCACATTTTGATCTTAAGTTACATCAAATGGATGTCAAACGACGTTTCTCAATGGTAACATTGACGAAACAATTTATATGGTACAACAAGAAAACTTTGTATCGGAAGATCCAATGAATATGGTTTGTAAATTGACAAAATCCATGTATGGACTCAAGCAAGCTTCTCGTCAGTGGTACTACAAATTTTACCAAGTGGTTATCTCATTTGGTTTTGAAGTAAACGTTGTTGAAGATTTCGTGTATCATAAATTCAGTTGGATTAAATATATTTTTTATGTTTTGTATGTAGATGACATACTGCTTGCCACAAATGATATAGGCATGTTGCAGGACACTAAAAAAATTTCTATCAAATAACTTTCATATGAAAGATCTTGGTGATGCCTGTTTTGTATTAGGAATCTAAATACATCGAGATCGTTCTCGAGGTATTCTTAGATTATCACAAAGGAGCAATATCGATAAAGTGCTTAAAAGATTTGGCATGCAGGAATGCAAACCAGGTGGCACCCCAGTCGCCAAAAGAGATAAGTCCAGTCACAATCAGTGTCCTAAGAATGGCCTTAAAATTAAGGAAATGTAATTGATTCCCTATTCATCAGCTCTGGGGAGTCTAACGTATGCTCAGGTGTGTACACGTCCGAATATTGCATACATAGTTGGGATTCTAGGCAGATATTTAAATAAACCTGGGATGAATCATTGGAAAGCAGCCAAACGAGTTATCAGATATTTACAGAGAACAAAGGATTACATGCTAACTTATAGGAAATCAGATCATTTGGGGTTCATAGGATATTTTGACTCCAATTTTGCTAGATTCTAAGACAGCACAAGATCCATATTAGATTATGTTTACATGTTGGCTGGTAGAGCTATATCTTGGAAGAGTGTCAAAAAGATACTAATATCTTCTTCCATTATGGCAGCAGAGTTTATAGCATGTTTTGAGGCATCTAATCATGGAATATGGTTGCAAAATTTTGTCACTAGAGTGCACATTCTGGAGGGTGTTGAAAGACCACTAAAATTATATCGTGATAATAAATCAGTAGTACTATATTCCAATAACAACATGAGCTCATATAAGTCAAAGCATATTGACATAAAAGTTTCGATTTGTGAAGGAAAGAAATCATAATAGTAAAGTGTCTAGAAAGCACATCGCGACAAACTCCATGTTAGCGGATCCGCTCACAAAAGGGTTATCACCCAAGGTCTTTCATGAGCACTGCTCATATGGGTGTTATCTTGTTTGAGGATATATCAGTATAGTAGGAGTTTATATTTTATGTATTTTGGTGATATTTGGCACATTCTGTATTAATGTATTTTACATGTTTATCTGATCAGATATATGAAAAATTCAGTTCATTTTGTTTTTCTTATGTTAAAGTATTGATTTCAATAAAGTAATGGGGAACCAGTTGGAAATAGACATTTGTTGGTCACATTGCGTGTAATTTTCATGCTACGCATCTATGATTGATCTATGTCGTTTAGCTATATTGGAATATGTGATCGTTGATGGTTTAGTTACGCTAATGTGACGAATGCCGCTTTGATCCGATATTTATATGGTTAATGGACGGGATTGTTCAGATATACCTTAAAGATTAGATAACAATTTTTGAGCTAATAAAGATAACACAATTGTAATGTTACATATGTGGCCCAGTGGGAGATTGTTAGAATTATCCAACAATTAGGGGCCACTTATGTAAAACTTATTGTGTTAGGCTATCTAAATACTTAAGCCAAATTAAAGTGGTCTAATTAGAAATTGACTTGAGGGTATAATTGTCATAAAAATAATGTGTAGATACCGAAAAGAAGGTTTTTCCTTTTTCTCTTATGCATCCCCATTAACAGAAAGAGAGAGGGACAAAGAATTTGAATTCATCATTGTCATTAAGGGTCGTAGCAAGTTGGAAGATCGAGCCCTACAAAGAGACATGTGCTTCAAGATCCACCAAGCCAAAATAGTGGATTCAAGTACGCTTCTGTATTCAATTTTTTCTTCATCCCGTGAATCTACGACAATAATTCCTATCACTATGTGTTAGGTTTACTGAGAAATTAGTTATATTATAAAATAATAAATAATCTTCAAGTTACAGATACATACACAGCTAAAACACATATTTTTGCACGAATTTTCTTATATGAAAAACGAAGTATAGTTTAGATTTTGGGATATGTTCTGGAAAGCTAACAAAGACTAGACCATACCTGCAAATTTTCAGAAATAAACTCGATCGTTAGCTCCTCAAAGTCAAGAATCTCCTCTTGCAGAAAACACCCCTCCTCAATTTTCTATATGTAAACCCTAATATCTATATATATTATTTTTCCACTAATATATATATATTTTTCTCCTCTTGCAGAAAACACCCCTCCTCAATTTTCTATATGTAAACCCTAATATCTATATATATTATTTTTCCACTAATATATATATATATATATATATATATATATATATATATATATATATATATATATATATATTTGTATTTTATTTTTTAAAAAACAATATTTTTTTATAAAACAAATTTAAAAAATAATCTTTTTTTGAAAATAAATAAATCTTTAAAAATAAATCTATATTTAAAATACTAACTTTTTTGTTAATGATAATTTAAAATTAAAATTAAAATTAAAATTTAATATTAATATTAATACTAATTTTAATGTTAATGTTAATTTTTAATGTTAGTTTTAATGTTAATTTTATTTTTATTGTTAATTTTAGTCTTAATGTTACTTTTATTGTTAGTTTTAACACTAACATTATTGAAATAAACACAAAATTTAAAATTATCGTTATAATTAAAATTAAAATTAATATAGATTTATTTTAATTTTTTTAAATATAGATACTTTTTTAAGTTAGAGATAGATTATATATTTATTTCCATGCTATCTATCGTTGGATGATGTTTAAGTTATCTATTCTTACACTACCAGAATAGGCTGAATTAGCGACGTCCAAAAACGTCGCTAATAAGTAAAAATACGTCGCTACATTTATTTAGCGACGTAATTAGCGACGAAAAAAGTAGGACGGCGAAAAGATAGTCGCAGAACAAAAGTTCGTCGCCAATCGTCGCTGTTGCGACGAATTGTCTACGACGTTAAAACGTCGCAAACTTAGCGACGTTCGACGACATTTACAGTACGTCGCCAACTTAGCGACGTATCTAGCGACGTCTATTCGTCGCATGTAGTGACATGGCAAGGTTTGTCACGTCAGCACGTTGAGCAACGTTTAGCGACGGGCCGTCGCAGTTAGCGACGTACCGATACATCTTTGCGACATACTTCCGCGTCGCAAAACCGTCGCAAAACGTCGCAAACCGTCGCTAATATGCTGAAAAATTAAAAAAATATATAATACTATTTTCAAATCCTGCATACTGCACTTTACATATAATTTAAACACTAATATGGAAATGGGAGATGATAAAAATGTATTCACCATTCTCTATAATGCCGGCACGGAATGCATTCCTGTTCCTTCTGAACGGATGATCTTTTGGCAGAAATTGCCGATGACAATCAAAGAAGCACGGTTTTCCTCCGTGTTTCAAGCGGAAAGCCTTAGTACGGTCCATGCAATACGGACATGAGAGACGGCCATGAGTGCTCCATCCAGATAACATTCCATAGGCCGGAAAGTCGTTGATGGTCCATATAAGGGTTGCCTTCATCTGAAAATTCTGCTTCCTGGAAACATCATATGTGTTAGCGCCTACTTTCCATAACTGATTCAACTCATCTATAAAAGGCTGTAAGTACACATCAATGTTCCTCTTGGGATTGTTCGGACTAGGAATTATAACGGTTAGAAACATGTACTGAGTCTTCATGCACATCCAAGGCGGTAGGTTATACGGAGTGACAATCACAGGCTAGCACGAATACTGGGATCCCAAAAGACCAAATTAAGGAGTAAAACCGTCAGAAGATAGCCCCAACCTGACATACTTAAATCAACAATGGATACCCAAAAATCAAATTTATCAACGAACATCAAAATTCAAAAATGAACAAAAATCTATCAAATCATATAAATACAAACTCGGATGCCACAACTAACATCAAGATTCAAAATTCAACAATTATCCATCAAAATCAATAAATACAAGCTCAAATTCAACAATAATCCATCAAAATCAAATTCAACAACAGAAAGTAAAGATAAATCAAATCAAGGGAAGAAGAGTTTTCAAATCGAAGTTAAAATAAGATTATCAAGGGTAGTCCCAGGAATCTCTCAAGGGATCCTAACTGTGATTGAGTACCTTCAAAATATATCCTAATCCTACTGCAGGCTGTAGTGGTACTCTAGTTCGAATATCACTACACAAACTCGACCTGCATGGGCCACCACTAAAAACGTGTCACGACCCGCACCCTAGAGTAAGGGCACGAGACGTGGGTACGTCCAGCCTACGCCGCAGTATCGGCGGTTGAACGTTGTCCTAGGTCTCATGCATCTAACAGTATAAGGCTAAGCAGTTTATACTTCCCGAATGGGGGTGACATAGCAGAATGTAAACTCAATCACATCTAAGTTAGAGCATAATGAAAGATTGATAAAACATGAAATCCAAAAGAGATACAACAGAAAGAAGTCTAAGTGTCTAAGATACACAACCCAGAAATACATCTCAAAGCTCAAATACAGTAATCCATAAATACAACTCAAGACAACTGAAAATAAACTATGAGCAAAACCCTAGCTATCTATACAACCTCTACTGTGTCTCCTCTAGGCTAGCAGGCAACCTCCAGGCTATCTGTAAAATTTATCAACAGGTCCAGTCAGGACAGGAGCGAGCACAATACATCTCAACAGTTCATAGCAGGTTAGAAAATATGATCATGCAGTAAAGTAAGATACAGGTACTGAAGGAAATACAGTATTTAAACAGAGAGAGAGAACTGTAATAGAAATATCTACTATACAATAGAGAACTAACAGTAGCTATTGAGTCAGAGTACAATATAGACATGTAAATGGCATAGGATATTCTGATGCTACACTACGGAAAGATTCTGATGCTACACTACTTGGATAATATTCACATGTCCACTTCTACTCCCCCTATAACCCCAATCAATACACAAGGATCCAGCCAGGTTATGTTATGATTCCATGCAATAGCCCACAAGGGGTGATACATGGATGCCCATAAATGGGTGATTCTAGGAATACCCATAAATGGAAGATTCAAGGATACTCTGTGATCATGAGAGTACATGTCACAAGTGATCAATGAACCAAGAAGCATGGTGATACACAGTGTAAGTAAAACGCACAGAACATGTAATATCCGATGCTCCTGAAGGATAACATCTCAAGAAGGGATCCATATAGTACCAATTCGTGTTACCAACGTGACAGTATCAAGTAAAGTAATTTAAAGCAGGAAAATAATTCTAAACAAGATATGAAATGATCAGAGAATGTACTCGCCTCGATTGGTTGGAGTCGACGTGTACGACACGAACGTGTCGACACGAGGTAGGTACCATGCTAAGCTCCATAGAGGGTCTCAGACGACGATACGGGCAGTCCCAATGAGTCCAGAATAGTCTAAATAGCCTAGTTTGGTATATAAAAGTCTAAAATCAGGATTTGGTACGATAATCAAATCAAGAAATACAAAATGACTTAAATAGTCGCGATTATGAATAAAATATATATAACTAAATATATATATAAGAAATTATGGAAATTATTTGTAAGGTCAATATATATATCACAAGTATGCCATATTCAGATAATAGTTGAAAATTGAAAACTAGTAGTCCGATAAATATATTTTTGTACCAGAAAACATTCACATTAAGTAGGTAAAAATACTATAATAATAATTTAGGTCAAAACTTTACTAATACTATTTTAGAAATATAATTATATATTTTTATATAATTTCCAAGTAAGTAATTACGTTAATATAATAATACTAATAAAAATAACAATAATAATAATAATACTACCATCATTATATACTATATAAATAACCAATATACATTGTATTAAACAAATATACATTTATTATACTAATATACATTATATACATTTATTATATAAAACTAATATACATTAATTATATAAAACTAATATACATTAATATACATTAATTATATAAAACTAATATACTTTTATTTATATATCAATTATAACTAAAAGGGGGGCTGATTTCCCAATCCTCAGCACAGAAGGAGAGGGGGCTGACAAGGGTTTGGGCCGGCGGGGGTTGCACCGGCGGGGCGGCGACGGACACCGGAGCTCGGCGGAGCTCGCCATGGCGCCGGAGACAGGAGCGGTCTGGGCGGAGGCTCGCCGGCGTGGAGCAGAGACGAAAGAGGCGGTCGGGATTCCAGTCACGACGGGTCGTCGGATCTAGACGACGCCAGAGCTCCACGCATCGACGCCGGAGGCTGCGGTTGAAGCCACGGCGGAGCAGTGCCACACGGGCGGAGTCCGGAGACAGTGGCGGAGGGAGGTTCGGCGCCGATGGAGCGACCAGGAGGGCGGCCATCGGCCGAGCTCGCAACGGCGGAGCGCGGCTCGACCGGTCGGAGTGCGGACGGAGGCCGGAGCTAGGGCACAGGTCAGGTCTTCTCTCCCTCACTCTCTCTCTATGTGATGGTGTTGGGGATGGGTTTCTGCGGTTGTATTGTGGAGGTCAGGTGGTGGTTATGGCCGAAGTTTGGCCGGATGGCGTGGGTGATGGGTTTTGATGGTGGCGGTGGTCGATTTCAGGAAGTGGCGGGTGATGGGTTTGATGGCAGTAGTGACGGTGGTGGTTTTGTGGTGTCGGAGCTGGCCGGAAGGAGGAGGTCGGGAACATGGGGAGGCCGGAAGCACGCTGGCAGTAGTGGTCCGGGATGGATTGGGATGGTTCGGGTGGTGGTGTTGGCAGTAGTGGTGAGGGTGGTTGCTTTGGGGGTGTGGTCGGGAAGTCGAGATCTGGAAGGGGATAATCGAAATTAGGGAGTCGAGATGGCCGACCGGGAATGGATTGGAATGGTATGGTGGCGGCTGTAGGAATTTTTTTTAGGTTTTGGGGATTTGTTCCTTGTAGCATTGGGAAGAGGGCCTATATATAGGGTAGGTTGGGAAAAATCCTAAAAATGTAAAATGTAATAGAAATTAGGAATAAATAGTGGAAACTAACATACTAACTACTAACTGCTAATCCTACCATTATTTCTATTGGTTGATTTAATTAGCACTAAATATATTAGCTATAAATTAATTAGTTACTAATTACGGCTAATTAACAAATGGCTAATTACAATTTAGCCGAGATTTTTCTACTTAATAAAATAATACTAATTTATTTACTTAATTATTTAAATATATTTAGCAATCATTTATTTAGTAAATAATATATTTTGAAATTTTGAAATTCAATAAACATTTTCCATATAGAACAATAATTAAAACTTATTGATTCAAAAAAAAATGACAGGAAAATTCTAATAGGACAAAATCGCTTAAAATAGTAAACCAAAGCCAACAAGGACCGATAGCAATCACGGTCAATTTTGTTTCCCCAAAAGTTAGGATTTGCACGCTCTTCGACATTTAGAAAATTCAAAATTTTGAAAAATATGAAATAAAATAAAATAAAATAAAATTTTAAGAAATCAATTAACGGAGGTTACAAATAAATACGTCAGAAGAATTTAAGTATGTGTTCACTCAGAAGGAGCTGAACATGAGGCAGCGCAGATGGCTACAGTTGATGAAGGACTTTGACATCTTTGTCACCCCCAGTTTCCAGAAACAGGGATATTTTTGTCATTTTTATTTTTAAATTATTTTAGAATTATTTATTTATTTATTGTAATATTTTGGGGTTATTTGAGTCGGGTTCGAATTTCAACTCATTCCGACTTGTATCGGGGACCGGGGGTAGTTTTGACTCTAGCGGGCCCACACACTAGTTAGGCATGGCCCACATAATATTAATTTTAGTCCACATGATATTAATTTTAGTTAGTGACTAGACTAATTATTTTGGTTAGTATTAATATGGATTAGTATTTAGGATTGACCAAACTACCCCTGACTTAACCCCTTACCAATGTATTAGTAAATAGACTAGAAAAAGGGCTTTTGGACTTTTCCTAATAGGACAAAACCACATTTATGGCCAGCCACAATAAGGATAGGGTTGAGCCTCCCATTTGTCATTATCCATCTATTTTTCTCTCTCTTGTTCTTCCCCAAATTCCTAGAGAGCAATCCCTAGCAATTTCTCCACCAAATCTTCTTCTTTCCTTCTCCATTCTAGCCAAGGAGGAAGCTACCCAGGTTTGGGAGGATTCAGAGCTCGTTCGTGTCCTTTTGGAATCTCTACGTGTCGGTGTCACTCCGGGAAGGCTTTTCTTCGATTCGATCTACCGGGAGGTATAAATTCCTTCTCCTTTTCATTTCCTCATGCATATAGGTCTATTTTGAACCCATAGGAATGACCCCATAGTTGTATCTCCATTTGTGTCCATTTGAAGGTCATAGGAGTGTTCTTTGTGTTGTGGTTGTGTCCATGTGGAAAAATCCCAAATTTGGACACACTGTGTTGTTGTTATGTATGAATGAATTATTACATGTTTAATCTCATATTTTTGTATTGGAGATGTGTTCTATAGTGTCTCATATATACATATTAGTGTAGAGAGTGAGTTCTTGATATATTATGTTATATACTTGTGTTCTTTTGTCTCAAACTACCTAAATCCGTCATGATTTTATCCACGTTTTTAATTTCAGCCCTAACTTAGAAATGTCATAACTTTTAGCTCAAAGCTCGGTTTAATCTCCCGTTTTTTTTAAAGAAGTATATTGAAGTTAGCTTTCCAAAAACATATATTAATAGGCCTAATTCTTTCTGTAAATTTCTGGAGAATTATTTGAGTGTCAGCTGTACGAAAGACAAACGCGTTCTCGGTATTTTCGCGATTCCGGGAGTTTCCGAAAACGAAAACGCGATCCGTTTAAAGTTTCGGAAAGCTAACACATAGATCTATAACATACTTTAATCCTAAATTTTAATTCATGCTGAGATGGTACAGTATTGATTATTAGTAGGAGTTACTATTCGGCATATGCATTTTGTGCACCCTTGTGTGTAATATAATGTTCTATTTGATTTTAACCCATATTAATATATATACATTATGTAATTAAATAGAGAATACAAGCATGAGTAAATGGTTAAATAAATGATGTATGAGGTATAAGTATCCTATCTAATGTAAGCATGCATAAGTATGGCTTGTAATGAATATGTAGGTTCCATAGTATGTAATGTATGGTGCATATAGTGGTGCAAGAGAATAATGAATGATGAATGAATGCAAGCATGAATGTAATGTAATAATAGATGTAATGTATGCAATATACAAGTTAATGAGATGTAATGTTCTATGTTAACACAAATCCTATATTACCTCATGTACCCCCTTACACTATGTTGACACTATCACACTTGACACATTGTTCACTTACACTTTGACACTCTTTGATATGTATATACTATGTATGCCCATTTAACCCTCATTTGCCCCTTTGCCATGTTCACATACACACACATAGCCTCTTAAATAAGTATTTATGAATATAGTTAACTTAGCTATGTATGTATATTATATATATGTTAGCATATTGTGTTGTAATATATAAGTTTATATAACCATTTGAAATGCCATGATTATAGACCTAATGTTGAATACCAATATATGCATATGTATATATGAGTAGACATATATAGCTTAATGTAATAGATTACCTAGTGTATATCCAATGTGAATTATTGCCTATTTGAGTATTGAATAATTGCATGCTATATAGAGTTGGGTGTATGTTGGCTTGTATAGCCTTGTATTGATGTGTGCTTGCTAGGATAGTCTTGGTTAGGCCTAGTAAGACTTACTGGGTTAGGACATGACCTAGTTTGACCTAATTTGACTAGTGCAGTTGACCAGAGTTGACCAAGGGTTGACTTTGGCCTAGTTTGACCTAGATTCATGTAGAATGCATTGTAGTACTTTATATTACCCTTCTGGACATGTTGTGACTTGTGCTGTTCTAATTAGGAGCCAGACACCTTGTAACCTGTGTTGCTTTAAATAGGACTCTGTGGCTTCAGTTGGACCCCCTATACTTATCAGCTGTTCAGGTTATCGAGGCGAGTACATTCTCTGATCATTTCATATCCTGCTTAGAATTATTTTCTGCAGTAGATTACTTTACTTGTACTGTCACGTTGGTCACACGGATTGGTACTATATGGATCCCTTCTTGAGATGTTATCCTTAGGGAGCATCGGGTACTACATGTTCTGTATGTTTCATTTACATGACGTATCATATGCTTCATTGGTTCTTTGATCACTTACGACATATACTCTTATGATCGTAGAGTCTTCCTAGAATCCTTATCCCATTTATGAGACTACTATGTATCACCTTCGGGGTCTATTACCTTCGGGGTCTATCACCTTCGGGGTCTTATCACCTTCGGGGTCTACCACCCTTCGGGGGCTGTTACATAGCATCATATAACATAATCTGGTTGGATCCTTGTATATTGATTGGGGTACGGGGGAGTATAAATAGCCATGTGAACAATTCCAAAGTAGAATAGCCATGTACGCCTCTTTAGTATAGCCATGTACAATCAAGCCGTTCACATGTCGACTTTGTGCTCTAAATCACTAGTCACTGGTACCTCTTTATTTATAGTAGATATTTCTATTACAGCTCTCTCTCTCTGTTTACATACAGTATTTTTTTCAGTACCTGTATCTTACTTTACTGCATGATTATATTTTCTAACCTGCTATGAACTGTTGAGATGTAATATGCTCGCTCCTGTCCTGACTGGACCTGTTGATAAATTTTAAGATGGCCTGGGATTGCCTGCTAGCCTAGAGGAGACACAGTAGAGGTTGTTTAGATAGTTATTTCATTTTGTCTGGAGTTGTATTTACTTTGTGGATTACTGTATTTGAGTTTTGAGATGTATTTCTGGGTTTATGTATCTTAGACACTTAGACTTCTATCTCCTATATTTATTTTGGATTTCATGTTTTATGTATCTTTATCATGCTCTACCGTAGATGTGATTGAGACTGTATCTGCTATGGCACCCCCATTCGGGGAGTATAAACTGTTTAGTCTTATACTGTTAGATGCATTGCGACCTAGGACAGCGTTCTACCGCCGACACTGCGGCATAGGCTGGGCGTTGTTACGTTCTCGTGCCCTAACTCTAGGGTGCGGGTCGTGACACATTTTTAGTGGTGGCCCATGCAGGTCGAGTTTGTGTAGTGGTATTCGAGCTAGAGTACCACTACAGCCTGCAGTAGGAATAGAATATATTTTGAAGGTACTCAATCACAGTTAGGACCCTTGAGAGATTCCCGGGACGACCCTTGAGAATCTTATTTTAATTTTGATTTGAGAACTCTTTTTTCCCTTGATTTGATTTATTTTTACTTACTGTTGTTAAATTTGATTTTGATGGATTATGGTTGAATTTGAGTTGTATTCATTGATTTTGATGAATGTTTGTCGAATTTGAATCTTGATGATAGCTGTTGCATCCGAGTTGTATTTTGATGGATTTTTGTTCATTTTGAATTTTGAAGTTCGTTGATAAATTTGATTTGATTTATGGGTATTCATTGTTGATTTAATTTAATTTTTTTTGACAAGATGAAATTATATGGGCTAGGTCATCTATGTTATGGAATTTAGTCTTCTATAGTCACATTAGCCAGCATGGTGGGGACATATAGTCTGACTCTGGATATATTTTTCGGGTGTGGAAATTTAAGGTTTTCGCAGCCAAGCTAGTGGCACCGCAAAAATGTTAAATACCACGATTCTAGAGGTATATGCATAAGTCAAGGACTCTGTGATTATCGTAGCCTTGCTTACTAGTATGACGAGGATTTAGTGTACCATGATTTTGGACAGACGCATATGATTATCAGATTGTACCTTAAATGTTTTTGAAACATGTTTTCTCTACTTTTGTTTC
Source organism: Iris pallida (assembly GCA_029216955.1). NCBI lineage: Eukaryota > Viridiplantae > Streptophyta > Magnoliopsida > Asparagales > Iridaceae > Iris > Iris pallida. Next base: position 1,705,889 of record JANAVB010022800.1, read on the forward strand.
TGTCCTTCAAAAAAAATTTAATTATTAATTATTTTGTTTTGTTTGCTTCTCATTATTTAACTTAAGAGTAGATTTGCCTGTTTTTATAAACCTTTGCGTAACTTCTTGCTATGAGTTTCTTCTTAATGCAATGAATCGATAATTTTGCTAGTCTTTATCTTGGATTTGATAATTTAGCTCTGGATTTCAAAATGGTTCTTCTATAAATAGATAAGCAAAACAGATTTTATCGTTATTTCTTCCTTACTATTATTCTTGTATTAAATAATAATAATAAAACTGCCTTGATTACGTCAATCACCTACTTGCAATCTTGGTAGGAATCTAAATGATAGTCTTAACGTAGAAATATTTTTTTTAATATTAGGACATGAGAATATGTATATGAATATATATAGCATACACTTTGCCTAACACATATGCATGCTACACTTGATTTTTCTACCTATCTAAATACATATTAATATGTTGTTGATGTTTAAATTGTCAAAACTCCAATATTTCTGGTTCTCTGCTTTTTCATGTTTAAATTCATAATTTAAATATAAATTTTATATTATTAGTTATGTTTAAATCACTGCACATGTATGTTATACGTGGGGTTTCAATTCAAAATTTTGGTTGAGTTTTGTGTTTAAATTTGTAAAATCTGAAACTGTGTGCATGTTAACCCTTGATGCGGGATTCCAAATGTTAGTTCAAATTGCTGTTTTATTTCTTAAATGTAATATTTGAGCTATATACCTTGTGGGAAGTAGGGATATAAATTTATATTTCATATTCTTACATGTTAGTTGTGATAAACATTGAGTTGGTTTTTAATGTTCAAATTTCTCCAAAATCCTGAAAACTAGTTACATGTTAACATTTTTACATTGATTTCCATGTTTAGTTAAATTTCAGATTTAACATGTAATATTGAACTGTGTGCATAGATAAATATATGGATAGTATGTTAGGGTTTCATTTCTATCATGTTAGGATGTATTAGGACCATTGAGATGGGTTGCGATGTTTCAAAATCCTAAAATCTGAGACTGCATTATATTAATATTTTACTGTTTTAAATGTTAGCTTATTTTCAGACTTTGCATGTAAATGCTGAACTAAAACTGGGTTTAACCTTTCAATACTAGGCTATAACCCTGTACAAGGACACACACACACCCTCTTTATATATATATGTATAAGGTTAGCCATGCATGTTATAAGTAAATAAGTTGCGTATTGTAGATTGTTTAACCAATATGCCATGATTAGTGTAACTTGATAGCCGTTGTTTTGAAACCCAATTTCTTATATACAATTTTATGTATATTTCGTCTACACATATGCCTACTATCTTACCATATTAACCTGTTTACATACACCCATACACACACAAACCATATAACATTACATAATGCCAGCTTTTCCCTCTCTAACGCTCTCTATATATATATTGTGATTGGATTTCAATGCAAGTGACTTTCAATTCTTTAACTTTGAAATTAATTTTTCTGTACCCTTTTAGATTATTGGAAGTTACCTTTCTTATTTTTATATATTTTTTTTGAGTACCAGCTTTCACATATGATGGTAGACTGTCTTACAGTTTTGATGATTTGTTATTTATGTATCTTTTCCAGTTTAGCACTCTAGATTTCTTGTGTGTTTGATACCCTACGACCGTCTTGGTTTAGCATGACTAGTATACCTAGATGAGACTTTCACTACCACCGTATGCAATGACTCTGTATGTCATCTTTTTGATCATATGATTTTTTTAATCTGGGACTTTGATTTGTGGGGGTTTGACCTAGAGGGAGTATGGACATTTTAATTTCGAGGATGAAATTTTTCTAAGGTGGGTAGACTTGTAACACCCAATTTTCTAAAATGAGAGTAATTTTGAAATTTTGTAATTTTAATCATTTATTGATTTGATATTTAAATCATGATATAATTTTGGTAATTTTTTAAATCATTTTAAAACTATTTAAAATCTTGACTTGTAATTTTAATGTTTTGCTAGTGAAACCCTAGAGACAGTTTGACCTAGAGCCTAACCATGTGATTAGGATATTTCAATATTATTTTGGCCTAAGGATATTTTGTATTAGACCTCCTTGAATTATTTTGATATTTATTGCGTTGGTGATTGTTAATTTTGACCTTTGATAGGTGTGATGGTTTTCTGTCCGTATCGGATACGTATCAGTTTTTATTTATAAATGTTTGATGTGCCTCAAGGAGATTTTTTTTATTGCTGATTTTTTTGAAAAGTATTTGAATGAGATTGTTTTCTGCATGTGTTTCCTGTGATTGCTTTGTTTTAATTTCGAGGACGAAATTTTTTAAGGTGGATAGATTTGTCACCCCCAGTTTCCAAAAACAGGGGTATTTTTGTCATTTTTTATTTTTAAATTATTTTGGAATTATTTATTTATTTATTGTAATATTTTGGGGTTATTTGAGTCGGGTTCGAATTTTAACTCATTCCGACTTGTATCGGGGACCGGGAGTAGTTTTGACTCTAGCGGGCCCACACACTAGTTAGGCATGGCCCACATAATATTAATTTTAGTCCACATGATATTAATTTTAGTTAGTGACTAGACTAATTATTTTGGTTAGTATTAATATGGATTAATATTTAGGATTGACCAAACTACCCCCCGACTTAACCCCTTACCAATGTATTAGTAAATAGACTAGAAAAGGGGCTTTTGGACTTTTCCTAATAGGACAAAATCACTTTTATGGCCAGCCACAATAAGGATAGGGTTGAGCCTCCCATTTGTCATTATCCATCTATTTTTCTCTCTCTTGTTCTTCTCCAAATTCCTAGAGAGCAATCCCTAGCAATTTCTCCACCAAATCATTCCATTTCACCACCAAATCTTCTTCTTTCCTTCTCCATTCTAGCCAAGGAGGAAGCTACCCAAGTTTGGGAGGATTCGGAGCTCGTTCGTGTCCTTTTGAAATCTCTACGTGTCGGTGTCGCTCCGGGAAGGCTTTTCTTCGATTCGATCTACCGGGAGGTATAAATTCCTTCTCCTTTTCATTTCCTCATGCATATAGGTCTATTTTGAACCCATAGGAATGACCCCATAGTTGTATCTCCATTTGTGTCCATTTCGTGTCCATTTGAAGGTCATAGGAGTGTCCTTTGTGTTGTGGTTGTGTCCATGTGGGAAAATCCCAAATTTGGACACACTATGTGTTGTTGTTATGTATGAATGAATTATTACATGTTTAATCTCATATTTTTGTATTGGAGATGTGTTCTATAGTGTCTCATATATACATATTAGTGTAGAGAGTGAGTTCTTGATATATTATGTTATATACTTGTGTTCTTTTGTCTCAAACTACCTAAATCCGTCATGATTTTATCCACGTTTTTAATTTCAGCCCTAACTTAGAAATGTCATAACTTCTAGCTCAAAGCTCGGTTTAATCTCCCATTTTTTTTAAAAGAAGCATATTGAAGTTAGCTTTCCAAAAACATATATTAATAGGCCTAATTCTTTCTGTAAATTTCTGGAGAATTATTTGAGTGTCAGCTGTACGAAAGAAAAATGCGTTCTCGGTATTTTCGCGATTCTGGGAGTTTTCGGAAATGAAAACGCGATCCGTTTAAAGTTTCGGAAAGCTAACACATAGATCTATAACATACCTTAATCCTAAATTTTAATTCATGCTGAGATGGTACAGTATTGATTATTAGTAGGAGTTACTATTCGGCATATGCATTTTGTGCACCCTTGTGTGTAATATAATGTTCTATTTGATTTTGACCCATGTTAATATATATACATTATGTAATTAAATAGAGAATACAAGCATGAGTAAATGGTTAAATAAATGATGTATGAGGTGTAAGTATCCTATCTAATGTAAGCATGCATAAGTATGGCTTGTAATGAATATGTAGGTTCCATATTATGTAATGTATGGTGCATATAGTGGTTCAAGAGAATAATGAATGATGAATGAATGCAAGCATGAATGTAATATAATAATAGATGTAATGTATGCAATATACAAGTTAATGAGATGTAATGTTCTATGTTAACACAAATCCTATATTACCTCATGTACCCCCTTACACTATGTTGACACTATCACACTTGACACATTGTTTACTTACACTTTGACACTCTTTGATATGTATACACTATGTATGCCCATTTAACCCTCATTTGCCCCTTTGCCATGTTCACATACACACACATAGCCTCTTAAATAAGTTTTTATGAATATAGTTAACTTAGCTATGTTTGTATATTATATATATGTTAGCATATTGTGTTGTAATATATAAGTTTATATAACCATTTAAAATGCCATGATTATAGACCTAATGTTGAATACCAATATATGCATGTGTATATATGAGTAGACATATATAGCTTAAAGTAATAGATTACCTAGTGTATATCCAATATGAATTCTTGCCTATTTGAGTATTGAATAATTGCATGCTATATAGAGTTGGGTGTATGTTGGCTTGTATAGCCTTGTATTGATGTGTGCTTGCTAGGATAGTTTTGGTTAGGCCTAGTAAGACTTACTGGGTTAGGACATGACCTAGTTTGACCTAATTTGACTAGTGCAGTTGACCAGAGTTGACCAAGGGTTGACTTTGGCCCAGTTTGACCTAGATTCATGTAGAATGCATTGTAGTACTTTATATTACCCTTCTGGACATGTTGTGACTTGTGCTATTCTAATTAGGAGCCAGACACCTTGTAACCTGTGTTGCTTTAAATAGGACTCTGTGGCTTCAGTTGGACCCCCTATACTTATCAGCTGTTCAGGTTATCGAGGCGAGTACATTCTCTGATCATTTCATATCCTACTTAGAATTATTTCCTGCAGTAGATTACTTTACTTGTACTGTCACGTTGGTCACACGGATTGGTACTATATGGATCCCTTCTTGAGATGTTATCCTTAGGGAGCATCGGGTACTACATGTTCTGTGCGTTTCATTTACATGACGTATCATATGCTTCATTGGTTCTTTGATCACTTATGACATATACTCTTATGATCGTAGAGTCTTTCTAGAATCCTTATCCCATTTATGAGACTACTATGTATCACCTTCGGGGTCTATTACCTTCGGGGTCTATTACCTTCGGGGTCTATCACCTTCGGGGTCTTATCACCTTCGGGGTCTACCACCCTTCGGGGGCTGTTACATAGCATCATATAACATAACCTGGTTGGATCCTTGTATTTTGATTGGGGGTACGGGGGAGTATAAATAGCCATGTGAACAATTCCAAAGTAGAATAGCCATGTACGCCTCTTTAGTATAGCCATATACAATCAAGCCGTTCACATGTCGACTTTGTGCTCTAAATCACTAGTCACTGGTAGCTCTTTATTTATAGTAGATATTTCTATTACAGCTCTCTCTCTGTTTATATACAGCATTTCTTTTAGTACCTGTATCTTACTTTACTGCATGATTATATTTTCTAACCTGCTATGAACTGTTGAGATGTAATGTGCTCGCTCATGTCCTGACTGGACCTGTTGATAAATTTTACAGATGGCCTGGGATTGGCTGCTAGCCTAGAGGAGACACAGTAGAGGTTGTTTAGATAGTTATTTCATTTTGTCTGGAGTTGTATTTACTTTGTGGATTACTGTATTTGAGTTTTGAGATGTATTTCTGGGTTTATGTATCTTAGACACTTAGACTTCTATCTCCTATATTTATTTTGGATTTCATGTTTTATCTATCTTTATCATGCTCTACCGTAGATGTGATTGAGACTGTATCTGCTATGTCACCCCCATTCGGGGAGTATAAACTGTTTAGTCTTATACTATTAGATGCATTGAGACCTAGGACAGCGTTCTACCGCCGACACTGCGGCGTAGGCTGGGCGTTGTTACGTTCTCGTGCCCTAACTCTAGGGTGCGGGTCATGACAATCCTACTTCAGTATCACCCAGGGAAGGCCAACGTGGTTGTCGATGCCTTGAGTTGGTATCCGACAACCACGTGTTTGACCATGGACCGTCACTTGCTTGCTGATTTGGAGAGCCTGGGGATTGAGGTGATCGTGCCCGTAGTGCAGATTTAGATGTGGGGCATGCAGATTCAGTCAGACTTGGTAGAGAGGATCAAGTCGGCACCGTTTGAAGACGTTGCTCTACGGTGTCTCCGAGAGCAGGTTCGAGCAGGATTGGTGGACGGCGAGTTTTCTCTTGCAGAGGATGGTGCCTTGAGGCATGGTTCCAGGTTATGTGTGTCCAGCGGAGAGCTCAGAGAGCAGGTTTTGCAGGAGGCTCACAGGTCTCAGTACTCTATACACCCTGGTGCCAACAAGATGTACCAAGATCTGAGGAAGCATGTTTGGTGGTCCAGGATGAAGCGGGAGGTAGCTCGCTTCGAAGCTAGGTGCTTGGTCTGTCAGCAGGTCAAGGCAGAGAGGCAGAGGCCCGGTGGATTGTTGCAGCCGCTGTCCATTCCCGAGTGGAAATGGGAGCATATTACTATAGATTTCGTGTCTGGATTGCCGCGTATACCAGGAGGAAAAGGCGTGATTTGGGTCTTCGTTGACAGGTTGACCAAATCGGCCCACTTCTTGCCATTCAAGGTGGGTACCTCTACAGAGAGGCTGGCGGAGATGTATATGCGGCAGATAGTCAGGATTCATGGGGTTCCGGTCAGCATCGTCTCAAATCGGGATAGTCGCTTTACTTCCCATTTCTGGTGGAGTCTACAAACCAGCTTGGGCACTCAGCTCAAGTTTAGTACTGCATACCACCCCCAGACGGATGGACAGTCAGAGAGGAATATTCAGACACTTGAGGATATGCTGCGGACGTGCGTCTTGGACTTTGGAGGTTCCTGGGAGGATCATCTATATTTGGAGGAGTTTGCTTACAACAACAGTTTCCAGGACAGCATTGAGATGTCACCTTTCGAGGCTCTGTACGGGTATAGGTGTTGTACACCCTTATCTTGGGATGATGTTGGTGAACGAGCTTTACTGGGGCCAGAGATGGTTGTTGACGCAGTCGAAAAGGTGAAGCTCATCAGGGACAGACTTCGCGTGGCGCAGGACAGACATCGGCACTGGGCCGATAGCCACCGGAGGCCCTTGGAGTTTGAGGTACAGATTAGAGTAGGATTAGATTTAAGTTATTTGTTGTGATTTTGATCATGTTTGTTTATCATAATTAATTAAGAGACCTTGCTTGTGATTAGGTTGGAGACCAAATTTTCTTGAGGATATCTCCGACTCGTGGTACGATACGTTTTGGTGGAGGCGGAAAGCTTAGCCCGCGCTTCATCGGCCCTTTCGTTATCAGCGGAAGAGTCGGTGACGTGGCATATAGGCTAGACTTGCCACCTGTACTAGTGGGGGTCCACAACGTATTCCATGTATCACAGTTGAGACGGTACGTGGCTGACCTAAGCTATGTGCTTGATCATTCGGAGATTGAGGTTGGGCCTTCTCTCAGCTATCCAGAGCAGCCAGTGGAGATTCTGGATCGACGGAAGAAGGTTCTGAGGAACCAGGTGATACCTTTGGTACGCGTCGCATGGAAGCATCATTCTCTAGGAGAGTCTACCTAGGAGCAGAAGGATGAGATGCGCGAGCGTTACCCATATCTTTTTGGACCGTGAGGTATACCTTCTATCCTTCTCATCAGTTGCGTTTCGCCTTTCAATTTCGAGGAAAAAATTCTTTTAAGGAGGGTAGATGTGTCACTACCACATTTCTAGTTTGAGGGTATTTTTGTCATTTTTGGGGTTATTTGAATTTATTATAATTTATTTGAATTTATGGGAATTTTTAGGATTTATTTTAGAATTGTTTGATTGAGGGTTGACTAGGTTGACTTTGATAAGCATTGACCTTGGTAGGCTAACCAAGAAGCTAACCCTAGTTTTTTTGGACTTGGTTATGTCATCTAACCCTAGTTAGACTAGAGTTAACCTATGGTTTAGTCATTAAACTCAAGTTGGAATAGCTAAGTCAAAAGCCATGACTTATGGTTGAACCATTAATTAGCAACTTGATACATGGGGCCCAAAGCCCAACCCATTACCTAAACCTAACCCTAATCCTAGCATGGCCGGCCAACACTAGCATTGGAAATCCCCCTATAAATAGTCTCCTAGAAATTAGGGCTAGCCCCTTTAGGAAAGAACAAGTTTTAGAAAGAAATATTTTTCCCAACTTCATAAATTCCTAGAAAATCCAAATTAACTCCTTTTCCATCAAACAAATTGCAATCGGTTTTAAATTAAGTTTTCTTGCTGTTGGTATATTTATTTCTCAGTTTCATAGCAATTTGGTGGAGTTTGGGGAGCAAGGAGACACCCCTCTTTGAAGCTTTTTGAGGACTTATGACACCATTAGGTAAATCACTAAAACTCTTTGTTAGACGCTGTTTTTATTGCATAATGATCTAGATCTAAGGGTCCCCAAGCTAACCCTAGATTTCTGTACGATTTTGTGTCCTTTTCGTGTCCTAAATGGACACGTATCAGTCCTAGTATGTTAGTGTTTGATGAAATGCCCCAATGGGCATTTCGATTTGGTTTTGGAAAAGTATTTATATAGAAATTGTTGTTTTGATGTGCCTTACATATTCCTGATTGGCTGGGAGTGATTTGGTGTCGTATCGTATCAGATTGGACACGTGCACACGCGGGTGCACACGCGCGCGCGGGCATTGGCGTGTCCTGCTACTCGGGGCAGATTGCTTACTGGTTAGGACACGAGGACACGTGAAACTCAACACACGCCTTGGGACAGTGACTGACACGCCACGTGTCAAGTTTTAAATGACCACGCGGCGTGTCGAGGGAGAAATCACCATTGTACTGGTTTTGCACTGAGTCGTTCAGTCGACTTTTCGGCCACTGATACGGGCTTGGACACGGAGCTGGACACTTTGTGGACATGACTCAGGCACTTAGACACCTACCCTGACACCCTACCTAGCTACTGACACAACTACGAGACACTTGGACACTTGTGTCGTATCCTAGACCTAGGTGCACACACGCACGAGGCAGTATACTGCTGTGCAGTATCCTGTGTGTTGGTTTTTGGTTTTATTGCCTTTGGACACGTCTGTGTCCTTGTGGTGGACACGAGACACTCCCTATGACACGTGCACACCCTATATTATTATTACCAACCATTAATTAGGCATTTTAGCTTGATTTTGAATTACATTTTCCTATTTACCCTAAATTTCTGAAATATATCATGTTCTGTATTTTTCCAGTTTTTAAAATTGATTTTTGGCAGCTAATTAAACCTATTTGTTTGATGTTAATTATTGGTTTAAGTCCCTAAAATAGTTCTCCTACTTGTAATCTATCTATGGGTCGAATTTGGGTAATTTTGGTTGGGTAATTGATTTCAAATGAGGCATTTAAGTCTCCAGTATAAACTGAACTGTATAATTTGATTTGATTTTGAGATTAAATTCCTTGTTCAAAAATCTGAGGAGTTGGGGATGTTTGTACTTGGTCTTGGTATTATCTGAGAGTGTGTTTGGGGGTTTTCTATCACTGTTCTTATAACAGTTAACCCTTCACTGTTCTCAGAACAGTACCTCACTGTCACTCACACACTTTTCCTCTCATGAATACACACACATGCCTGCTCACACACACCTACCAATCTGAGAACACCACACAGTTCACAACACTCTCACACACAGCTACACACTTCATTACACCCCTAAGTTAATTCCTATACACAGGACATATGTACACTGTTTTGAGCTTATGCACACTGTTTTCATCTTGAGTTCCTGATTACATTCATTGTCACACACAAACCAGGAATTACACAAACACACACTTTTACATACTCACACCTTGCACACTCTCACTCTTCTTTCTATTCCTCTCTATACATATATATATGTATGTGTCTATAGGTATTATGGAATGCATATATGTATGTGTTGGCCCATTCCATGGTCACACCCGATTTCGATAATCAACATACACTTAAGTCAATACACAAAATATAGAATATGCTGCTAATCATTTCAGGATACATGAAATCAAATTCAACGAACGATATACTACATCAAACAAAGCGTCAACATCATCAAATCTTCAGAAGACTTATTTCTCATTTTATTCTGTATTTTATATTTTATTGAGTCTAGGATTTATTTTGTAAAATCAGTTTTGGTAATACTGGCTTAGGGTTAAAACTGTCCACATTCCAAAAGCCTACCTATTTACCATTCGTATTTCATTTACAAAACATTTCAAAAACACATTTTGAAAATAGCCTTTACAAATGATTTTACAAATAACCAAAAACATATTTTTGAAAACTGTTTTTACAAATGATTTTCAAATATCTCCTGACAGAACTCGTAATCGAGTTCGGCCCGAGTTCGGTCCGAACTCTGACCGAGTTCGGTCAAAAATGATTCAAACTTCTGTTGCCTCCAAATCAGCGAGCAACGTCTCTTTGCGAGATATTTGCATCCGAACTCTGCCCGAACTCTGTCCGAGTTCGGTTCGAGAAAACACCTATAAATAGAGAAGAACTTTTCATTTCAAATCATCAATTCATTCTTCATACTCTCTTCTCTACTACTCAAGTGTTTTCAAACGATCTAAGATTTTCAAATCATACATATACATCTCTTAGCCAAAAGCCAGTACTATCAGAGTTGATTTAGAATCTTTTGGTATTTCAAGAGTTGTAAAGAGGTCGTTCCAAGTTCAACAACTTTTCTTGTTGTGGAGCTGGTCGTGCGCTCGTCACTAAACACGGTGTGTGTTGTGGAGCTGGTCGTGCGCTCGTTACTAAGCACGGTGTTGTAAGAGACTGCAAGCTCTCAGTTAAAGCTTATGCCATAGTGGATTAACATCGAGCAAGAGTACTCGAGACTGGATTAGTCCTCTCAGAGGGATACCAGTATATATCGCTGTGTTACTGAGTTTGAATTCTCTATCTTTATTTACTGTCTCTTATATCTCTGCCATAGTTTAATTTTTAATTGGTGATTATTTTCTGCTGCACACACACACTCTATTCACCCCCCTCTAGAGGTGCTCAACGGTCCTACAATTGGTATCAGAGCAGGTTATATTCTTATATAACATACCTTAGAGAGTATATATATATGGCAGCCGTGAAATCTATATTCAACGGTGAAGGGCAATCCACAAATAGACCTCCCCTATTTGATGGAACAAATTATACCTACTGGAAAACACGAATGACTTTCTTTCTAAAGTCTCTCGACTTTGATCTTTGGTCAATAGTCATTGATGGTTATAAGAAACCAGCACCAACAGTGGTTGAAGGCCAGCTGGTGGAAAAGACCCATGATAAGTACACTGAAGCTGAAAAGGCTAAAGCTAGCCTAGATGCTCGTGCCATCAATGCACTATTCTGTGCAATTGACAAAACCGAGTTCAATAGAGTTTCAACCTGTAAGACGTCTCACAAAATTTGGAAACTCCTTGAGGTAACCCATGAAGGGACTTCCCAAGTGAAGGAATCCAAAATTAGTAGACTGACACAGGAGTATGAATCTTTTAAGATGAAACCCGATGAGTCAATTACACAGATGTTTACTCGTTTCCTTGATATAACTAATCCTTTACAATCTCTTGGCAAGGATTACAGCAATCACGAGAAGATCAGAAAAGTGCTGCGGGCTCTAACAAAGAACTGGAATCCAAAAGCCACAGCAATCATTGAAGGAAACGATCTCACCACTATGACTCTGGAAACGCTGATGGGCAAACTCATGACCCATGAACTCGACTTGCAAGATTTTGAAGAAGCAACACCAAAGGAGAAATCTATTGCCTTCAAAGCTCAAGCAAGAAAATCAACATACGACGATTCCGATAAAGAATCGTCAAGTGGTGATGAACGAGCCCTACTTGTGAAGAACTTCAAGAGATATCTAAAGTTCACAAGCAGAAAGAAGAAAGATGTCCAAGAAAGCAACGAAGATGAAACTATATGCTTTGGATGCAAGAAGTCAGGGCATATGAAGAAGGACTGTCCAACCACCAAGAAAAGCAGTCCATACGATAGATCAAGATCAAGCAGAAAAGCAACATCTGGTCGAAAGTATGCCAACACAATCATCTGGCACGAAAGCGATGCCAGTGATACAGAAGAAGAAGACAGACCCTGCGACAATGCAAATGTTTGTCTCATGGCATTTGATAAGGTATCATCTAACCCTTTGTTTGATGATTTCACTTTCGATGAATTAGAGAATGCCTTTAGCGAACTACTTGAAGATCACAAAACTGTGCTCAACAAGTATAAGCAATCTCGAAAAGAGATTAAGGCACACACAACCGAGATAGCTAGACTGTCCAATCTGATTGAAGATATTAAAGTGACATCTACTACCGGTAACACGGAAGAGATAGCCAAACTCAAGGTAGACTATCATGAGGCTATCTTCAATATTGAAAAAAAAGAAAGGGACTATGTCAAAGTACAACAGCTTTATGACATAGAGAAGAAGATGCACTTAGTAACTGAACAAAGACTCCTAGATATGACTGCTAGATACGAAAAGTCTATTGCGATTTCTAAAAAGTTAGAAATCAAGTTAGGCAAACAGGCAATACCTGTGACACAGCCTAAGATTAGTCCTAATGCTAAGCATACACCTAAAAGGACTAAACACAAGAAAGCACAGAAGAAACACGAACATCATCATGCTTTCACTTATAGGTTCTCCAAAAAAAACAAGCTTGCAAACATAGTTTCTACCACTAAACTGACTTGCACATATTGTGGTACGCACGGACACATATCACAATATTGTCTTGCAAGAAAGCTTGTTGACAACCATACTTTAGTCTGGAGACCTAAAGCTAATCTGAGTGGACCCTACAGAAAATGGGTACCAAAGGATTCATCTACTTGTCTTGTAGGTGGACCCTCAACCCTCTCATGCTAGAAGCAAATGGATCCTCGATAGCGGATGTTCGCGACACATGACTGGTGATGCATCTTTATTCGCTACGCTATCGATGAAGAAAGAAGGATACGTCTCCTTCAGAAATAACTTGAGAGGTGATATAATAGGTAATGGTACTGTAGGTATTTCTCCTTATCCAATAATAAAGGATGTTTGTCTAGTAACTGAATTAAAATATAACCTATTGAGCATAAGTCATTTGGCAGATAATGGTTATGGTATCAATTTTGTGAAAGATAAATGTACCATATATGATATGTCATCTGGTGATCCCGTATATAAAGGGATTAGAGAAGACAACATTTATGTTTTCTTTTTGGAGAATACTAATAATGCAGGAAGGTGCCTAGTAGCCAATCAAGATGAAAGCTGGCTATGGCACATGAGACTAGGACATGCAAACATGGATACTATCTCATGTCTAAATACAAAGAAGTTGGTAAGAGGACTCCCTGAAATTCCATTCAAGAGAGATATGGTATGTGCTGACTGCGAAAAGAACAAAGCACATAGGTCTACTTTTAAATCCATCAACGCTGTAAGTACTTCGAGACCTTCGCAATTAATTCATATAGATTTATTTGGTCCTAGTAGAGTCGCTAGTCTTGGCGGTAAGCTCTACGCTTTTGTTATTGTTGATGATTTCTCTTGATTTACTTGGGTTTATTTCTTATCAAACAAAAGTGATGCAATTTTTGAATTTCAGATATTTTGCAAAAAGGTACAAAACGAAAAAGGCTTCATGATTACTCGTATCCGAAGTGATCATGGTGGCGAATTCGAAAATTCTGATTTCAAAAAGTTTTATGATGATAGTGGATATTACCACAAATTTTCTTATCCTAGAACTCCCCAACAGAATGGTGTTGTGGAGAGAAAGAATCGTATTCTAAGCAAAATGGCTAGAGTCATGCTGAATCAGTATAATCTTCCTAAATATTTTTGGGCAGAAGCTGTTAGTACAGCCTGTCATGTTTTAAATAAGGTGTTAATTCGACCAATCTCAAAAAAAAAACACCATATGAGCTTTGGTTTGGAAGAATTCCAAACATTTCTTATTTCAAAGTTTTTGGTTGTCGCTGTTTTATCCTGAACACCAAGGATAACTTGGGAAAGTTCGACTCCAAAGCAGATGACGGGATATTTCTCGGATATGCTGCTAAGAGTAAGGGATATAGAATTTTTAATAAAAGATCTATGATTATTGAAGAGACTATTAATGTTACCTTTGATGAGTTAAATAGTCACAGATCTAGCGACAGTGATGATGAAGATAGACATACAAAGACTAAGAAGAGTTTTGAGAAAGATCTGACCCAAGAGGCAAGGGCTGATAAAAGTTCCGAAGATGTAGGAACTGAGAAGAGCCTTGTGAAAGATATGGCCCAAAGATTTGAATCATTGAGATTCAAGCCAGATCATCCAGAAACTCTAATTATAGGTGATGTATCCAAAGGTGTAAGTACACGTTCATCTCTTAAAGATTTTGAATTAGCAGCAAATGTAGCATTTATTTCAAAAATAGAACCTAAGAATGTAGATGATGCTTTTACTGATGAGTTTTAGATTTCTGCCATGCAAGAGGAACTTAATCAATTTGAGAGAAACCAAGTTTGGGAACTTGTTCCTAAACCAATTGGTCAATCTATAACTGGTACCAAATGGGTGTTCCGAAATAAACTCAGTGAAGATGGACAAGTTCTACGCAACAAAGCACGTCTAGTGGCACAAGGTTATAATCAAGAAAAAGGAATTGATTATGATGAGACCTATGCTCCTGTTGCTAGAATAGAAGCCATCCGCATGTTTTGTGCATTTGTATATTTTAATGATTTTAAACTTTTTCAAATGGACGTAAAAAGCGCATTTTTAAATAGATTTTTGAAAGAAGAGGTTTTTGTGAAACAACCTCCTGGTTTTGAAGATTTTCAAAAACCTGATCACGTCTTCAAGCTTAAGAAAGCACTTTATGGACTCAAACAAGCACCTCGTGCTTGGTATGAACGCCTAAGCACCTTCTTACTTGATAATGGATTTTTGAAAGGAAAGATTGATACTACTTTATTTATTAAATCCATGAATGATGATATTCTTCTAGTGCAAATTTATGTAGATGACATTATATTTGGTTCTACTAATGAAAAACTCTGTCAAGATTTTGCCAAGTGTATGCAGAGTGAATTTGAGATGAGTATGATGGGAGAGCTAAACTTCTTCCTAGGACTTCAAATCAAACAACACTCGAACGGAACATTCATCAACCAAGCTAAATACACGAAGGACATACTGAAAAAGTATGACTTCGAGAATGTAAAGCCAATCGGGACGCCTATGGCTACATCTACAAAGCTTGATGCTGATGAAAGTGGCAAACCTGTCGATCAGCTTAAGTATCGAGGTATGATTGGTAGCTTATTATACTTAACTGCTAGTCGCCCTGATATTATGTTTAGCGTTTGCATTTGTGCACGTTATCAGGCAAACCCTAAGGAATCATATCTTAGTGCCGTTAAGCGTAACTTTCGATACCTTAAAGGAACTTCTACAGTTGGCTTATGGTATCCCAAAACCAAATCCGTTGACCTTATAGGTTACTCGGATGCGGATTTTGCTGGATGCAAAGTGGACCGTAAAAGTACAAGTGGCACATGTCATTTCTTAGGAAAGGCCTTAGTCTCTTGGTTTAGCAAAAATCAAAATTCAGTAGCATTATCAACAACTGAGGCTGAGTATATCGCCGCAGGATGTTGTTGTGCTCAGATTTTGTGGATGAAGCAAACCTTAGAGGACTACAATCTGCACTACACTAATGTTCCTATTTATTGTGACAACACTAGTGCTATAAATCTGACTAAGAACCCTATTTGTCATTCACGCACAAAGCACATAGAAATTAGACATCATTTTCTTCGTGATCATCAACAACACGGGGATATCTGCCTAGAATTTATTGACACTGATCATCAACTAGCAGATATATTCACTAAACCATTGGCTGAAGTCTGTTTTAACATTTTGAGGCGTGAGCTTGGCATTCTTGAATTCTCAGACTCATAATGTATATGGTAATTAAAATTGAATTTATGACTTGATACTTTATTATTTATTTAACGAAAATTGTTTTTGGGTACAAACTTAAAAAGGGTATGTCTGTTACCACGACTACGGTCGAAGCGAAGCGGTATTTAAGAGTTCCCCGGTGAACCTCCGTTAGCTGGGCCAACCCCGACAGTTAACCCAAAAATAACAGTCGTTATTTAATATTACAATCAAAGTTATTAAATTCTACTTTTAAACCTACCAGAATGCATTGACTGTCTCGGGAATGCAAGTGGCCGAACTCGGCCCGAACTCTGACCGAGTTCGGACCGAGTTCGGTCGGCGCTGTTATGGTTCCAGAAACGAATAGCCGGCCCTAGTGCCTATAAAACCCATCTTTTCTTCCACTTTCTCCACACAACAACTCGTGGAAATCACTCCTCTCTTCCTAGAAGCTTCTCCTCCTTCATCCTAGCAAGGTTCCGAAGAGATCTAGTGGGCGATCATCTTGCTCCTCCTTCCTTTTTCTTCAAAAGGTACTTTCTCTCTATTTTCTCATGGCCCCCAAGCGTCATAGAGGAACCACTTCCCAAGGTGCCTCCTCTTCTTCTGAATACACCCCTGCTAGTCTATTCAGTCCAGCACGACCTAGAGATCCCGATGAATATGACTCTACTTTGTTCCCGGACAAAGATTTTTCGGATCTCTGGTTCGACTCTTTTTCTGGTCATCGTATTTGTAATGGAGCTTTTGTAAACTTTACTACTTTCTTTGAGTACGCTCTAACTTTTGACCAACTTGGATACCGAGATTTCTTCGAGGTACAAGAAAATATTTATGACAACGCCATCCGTATGTTTTACTGCAACCTGCAAGTAAAACCAAACAAAAATTTCTATTCTTGCGTTGCTGGGCAAGAATTGGAATTTAGCGCCACCGACATCAGCGAATTCTTCCATATTCCTGATCTTGGTGATGCCTTGGTTGACATCTATCATATTCAATTCCCTGCTGATGTCACTCTTGCTTTCTTCAGGGAACTAATCTGTCATCCTAACCCTGTTCCCCGTAGAATTTTTGCCAAAAATTTGAACCAAACCTTTTATGAACTTCATCGTATGGTTTTCTCCTTACTTCTTCCAAAGAAAGGTTCTACTGATGAAGTAACCTTTATGGAACTATCGGCTTTGTATCATATTCACTTTGGCATCCCATTCTCTATTCCCAAAACTATGATGTCCTGGATGCTTAACTGCAGAAATGCAGGTAGGAATCTAGTATATCCAATGCACTTAGCTTCTATCTTTCGACGTTTCGAGATTGATCTTGAGACGTGTGCCATCTCCTCCACTCCTGTCGAGCTGACTAGATCTCGTCGATTTCCTGCTCCACCTCTGCCTCCTGGAGCTCATCCTGCTCCAGCTGCTGATGCTGAGGTCCCTCCTGCTGATGCTCCTCCTGCTCCGGCACCTGTCCCAGGATTTGATCAGACGTTCTTTCAGCACTTTGATGACTTTGTTGCTGTCTCTACGCAACGTCATCTGGATTCAGAGTTTCGGCGCATTTCTCAGGCCCAGGTGCTGAGGAATGGCATTGCTGACCTCCACTACAGCTTGGCTCATGATCCTGTCCATCCAGTCACCATCTTACCTCACCCTACCTTTCCGGGTCCTCGATTTACTGATGAGGCTTCCTTTCAGTATTTCGACCCGACTACAGCCTACTTTCCTCCTGAGGCTCCTGGTGCGGACGACCCCACGATGTGACGTGGATTCAGCTATGGGCTAGTGGACATTTGTTAGATGATGATCAGTTGATATAGTTTTTTTTATTAGTTCATGTCTAAACTGATTAGTTAGACATTTTCAGTTGTACTTTTGGATTATTAGTGGAAATTTTCATGACCGTTTCAGTTCATTATAAGCTGTTTCTTTCTATATTAGTTGTTTCCATATGTCTTATGCTGTGATTATGTCTTTTTGCTTCACTTTGTCTTGTGTTTGTCTATTGTTGGATTCACATATTACGGGGGAGCCAAGTCATTTTACTACTTGACAAAGGGGGAGAAAAAGAGTACAATACCAAAAAGCAAAGCATATACAAATCCAAAAACAAAATCAAAACATCTCATTTTTTTTTCAGGTACTTTGTATTTTGTTCTATTTCATATACATATATTTTGGTATAGACTCAAGTTTGTCAATTATCAAAATGGGGGAGATTGTTGGCCCATTCCATGGTCACACCCGATTTCGATAATCAACATACACTTAAGTCAATACACAAAATATAGAATATGCTGCTAATCATTTCAGGATACATGAAATCAAATTCAACGGACGATATACTACATCAAACAAAGCGTCAACCTCATCAAATCTTCAGAAGACTTATTTCTCATTTTATTCTGTATTTTATATTTTATTGAGTTTAGGATTTATTTTGTAAAATCAGTTTTGGTAATACTGACTTAGGGTTAAAACTGTCCACATTCCAAAAGCCTACCTATTTACCATTCGTATTTCATTTACAAAACATTTCAAAAATACATTTTGAAAATAGCCTTTACAAATGATTTTACAAATAACCAAAAACATATTTTTGAAAACTGTTTTTATAAATGATTTTCAAATATCTCCTGACAGAACTCGTAACCGAGTTCGGCCCGAGTTCGGTCCGAACTCTGACCGAGTTCGGTCAAAAATGATTCAAACTTCTGTTGCCTCCAAATCAGCGAGCAACGTCTCTTTGCGAGATATTTGCATCCGAACTCTGCCCGAACTCTGCCCGAGTTCGGTTCGAGAAAACACCTATAAATAGAGAAGAACTTTTCATTTCAAATCATCAATTCATTCTTCATTCTCTCTTCTCTACTACTCAAGTGTTTTCAAACGATCTAAGATTTTCAAATCATACCTATACATCTCTTAGCCAAAAGCCAGTAATATCAGAGTTGATTTAGAATCTTTTGGTGTTTCAAGAGTTGTAAAGAGGTCGTTCCAAGTTCAACAACTTTTCTTGTTGTGGAGCTGGTCGTGCGTTCGTCACCAAGCACGGTATGTGTTGTGGAGCTGGTCGTGCGCTCGTCACCAAGCACGGTGTTGTAAGAGACTGCAAGCTCTCAGTTAAAGCTGGTGCCATAGTGGATTAACATTGAGCAAGAGTACTCGAGACTGGATTAGTCCTCTCAGAGGGATACCAGTATATATCGCTGTGTTACTGAGTTTGAATTCTCTATCTTTATTTACTGTCTCTTATATCTCTGCCATAGTTTAATTTTTAATTGGTGATTATTTTTTGCTGCACACACACACTCTATTCACCCCCCCTCTAGAGGTGCTCAACGGTCCTACAGTATGTAGGTAGCTTTATAGATGTAATATAATGTATATAATGTATTATATATATATGTGGATACATATATGTAGGGTGTACCATTATATATATATTATATATATAAATATAAATATATATATACATATGGCTACCCATATGTATACCACACATACATATATATATATATATAATATATATATATAATGGTACACCCTACATATATGTATCCACATATATATATAATACATTATATACATTACATTATATCTATAAATCTACCTCCATACTGTAGGACCGTTGAGCACCTCTAGAGGGGGGGTGAATAGAGTGTGTGTGTGCAGCAAAAAATAATCACCAATTAAAAATTAAACTATGGCAGATATATAAGAGACAGTAAATAAAGATAGAGAATTCAAACTCAGTAACACAGCGATATATACTAGTATCCCTCTGAGAGGACTAATCCAGTCTCGAGTACTCTTGCTCAATGTTAATCCACTATGGCACAAGCTTTAACTGAGAGCTTGCAGTCTCTTACAACACCGTGCTTGGTGACTAGCGCACGACCAGCTCCACAACACACACCGTGCTTGGTGACGAGCGCACGACCAGCTCCACAACAAGAAAAGTTGTTGAACTTGGAACGACCTCTTTACAACTCTTGAAACACCAAAAGATTCTAAATCAACTCTGATAGTACTGGCTTTTGGCTAAGAGATGTATAGGTATGATTTAAAAATCTTAGATCGTTTGAAAACACTTGAGTAGTAGAGAAGAGAGAATGAAGAATGAATTGATGATTTGAAATAAAAAGTTCTTCTCTATTTATAGGTGTTTTCTCGAACCGAACTCGGGCAGAGTTCGGGCAGAGTTCGGATGCAAATATCTCGCATAGAGACGTTGCTCGCTGATTTGGAGGCAACAGAAGTTTGAATCATTTTTGACCGAACTCGGTCAGAGTTCGGACCGAACTCGGTTACGAGTTCTGTCAGGAGATATTTGAAAATCATTTATAAAAACAGTTTTCAAAAATATATATATGTATTATATATAGTTTAATTTTTAATTGGTGATTATTTTTCGCTGCACACACACACTCTATTCACCCCCCCCCCTCTAGAGGTGCTCAACGGTCCTACAGTATGTAGGTAGCTTTATAGATGTAATGTAATGTATATAATGTATTATATATATATGTGGATACATATATGTAGGGTGTACCATTATATATATATATATTATATATATATATATATATATATATATATATATATATATATATAATATATATATATATATATATATATATATGTGTGGTATACATATGGGTAGCCATATGTATATATATATATATATATATATATATATATATATATATATATATATATATATATATATATATATATATATATATATATATATATGGGGAGGGATATTGCACCAAACTTATTGCATCAATTATTGTACCAAACAATGTCAACCACACATTTATTTCAATCATGTGGTTATAATGCATGCTGACGTGGCAACAACTTTATGGAATGCTTTATAACCACATGATAGAAATAAGTGTGTGGTTGAGATTGTTTGGTGCAACAATTGATGCAATAAGTTTGGTGCAATATCCCTTCAACACATATATATATATATATATATATATATATATATATATATATATATATATATATTTACTATGTGGCTATGTGGCCTAGATGCAAAGTAGGTTGTGTGATGTTTGGTTTTAACCTTGTGTTGTATAGGTTGTATGGACTTGGTATGCTAGCATAGGCTAGTTTAGCCTTGTTTAGACTAGTATGGACTAGTTAGACCTAGAATAACTTGTTTGACCTAGTTTAGACTTGTTGGACCTAGTTTGACCATAGTTGACCTAGGTTTGACTTCTTAGTTGACCAAGGTTGACCAAGAGTTGACTTTGGCCTAGATTGACCTAGATTCATATAGAATGCATTGAATTGCATCTTGTTATCATTTTAGACTTGTTGTGACTTGTGTTGTTCTGATTAGGCGCCAGACACCTCTCCTCGGACAGTATATTTTATCCGAACACTAAGATACCACGCGAGTACATTCTCTGATCATTTCATATCCTGCTTAGAATTATTTTCCTGCTTTAAATAAATTTACTTGATACTGTCATGTTGGTCACACGGATTGGTACTATATGGATCCTTTCTTGAGATGTTATCCTTTAGGAGCATCGGATACTACATGTTCTGTGCGTTTCACTTACATTGTGTATCACTATGCTTCATGGTTCATTGATCACTGGTGACATGTACTCTCATGATCACAGAGTCTCCTTGAATCTCCCATTTATGGGCATTCCTAGAATAATCCATTTATGGACATCCATGTATCACCTCTTATGGGCCATTGCATGGAATCATAACATAACCTGGCTGGATCCTTGTGTATTGATTGGGGGTACGGGGGAGTAGAAGTAGACATGTGAATATTATCCAAGTAGTGTAGCATCAGAATCTTTCCATAGTGTAGCATCAGAATCTCATATGCCATTTACATGTCTATATTGTACTCTGACTCACTAGCCACTGTTAGTCTCTATATATAGTAGATATTTCTATTACAGTTCTCTCTCTGTTTATATACTGCATTTCCTTCAGTACCTGTATATTACTTTACTGCATGATTATATTTTCTAACCTGCTATGAACTGTTGAGATGTATTGTGCTCGCTCCTGTCCTGACTGGACCTGTTGAAAATATTACAGAGGACGAGGAGGAGGCCTGTGTGGATACCTTCTACGGGGTAGCCCTAGACGACACTTGTGAGCTGGACTCTCAGGAGGTGTCACGACCCGCACCCACTGTGAGGGTACGAGTACGTAACAGCGCCCAGCCTACGCCGCACTTTCGGCGGTAGAACGCTGTTCTAGGTCATGAACTATAACTAACACAATATAGAATAATCTCCAACTGGAGGCTAATCACAGAAGGTACAACTCAATCACAATCTAGATATAGAATATGGCACGATGAAATAGATAAGAAACTCCTCAACTGAGGCACAACAGAATGAAATAACATAAGTTAACAACTACTAGTCTCAACACCTCAAATTATACAACTCTGAAAATAAGAACAACAACTAACATGAAAGAGAGATAATCTAGACTATCTAAACTATGCAAGGGTATCATCCTCAGCAGCTGCCTGAACCTCCCCAGGGGTCCAGGTCACGAGTGTCATCTAGGCAAGCTCCAAAGTAAGGGGTGCAGGGTTCCTCATCATCCTCTGTAAAAATTTTAATAGGTCTAGTCAGGACGGGAGCGAGCACAATACATCTCAACAGATCATAGTAGGTTAGAAAATATAATCATGGAGTAAAGTAAGATATATGAACTGAAAGAAAGTACAGAATGTAAACAGAGAGAGAACTGTAATAGAAATATCTATTATAAGTAGAGAGCTACCAGTGACTAGTGATTTAGAGTACAAAGTCGACATGTGAACGGCTTGATTTGCACATGGCTATACTAAAGAGGCGTACATGGCTATTCTACTTTGGAATTGTTCACATGACTATTTATACTCCCCCGTACCTCCAATCAATATACAAGGATCCAGCCTGGTTATGTTATGATTCCATGCAAAGGCCCACAAGGGGTGATACATGGAGGGCCCATAAATGGGTGATCTAGGAATGCCCATAAATGGGTGATTCAAAGAAGACTGTGTGATCATGAGAGTACGTGTCACAAGTGATCAATGAACCGTGAAGCATAGTGATACACCATGTAAGTGAAACGCACAGAACATGTAGTATCCGATGCTCCTGAGGGAATAACATCTCAAGAAATGATCCATATAGTACTAATTCGTGTGACCAACGTGACAATATTAAGTAAAGTAATTTAAAGCAGAAAAATAATTCTAAACAGGATATAAAATGATCAGAGAATGTACTTGCCTCGTATCTGAATGTCTGAAGTAAATGTACTGTCCGAGATAAGATACCTGACTCCTAGTTAGAGCAACACAAGTCAAGATATATACATGAGATGATAAATGTAATCGACAATGCATCTGCATGCTGTCTAGGTCAAACTAGACCAAAGTCAACTCTCGATCAACTCTAGTCAACTAGGTCAAGCCTAAGCCAAACAAGTCTCACTAAGCCTAACCAGTCTATTCTAGCAAGCACACACCAATTTTAGGCTATACAAGTCAACTATAACCTATACTAGCATTCACGCCACACTCATAGGTAATGAGCCATAGGCTATAGGCCCATAGGCTATATTACCTATATACCAAACCACATATTTACACATACCCATATATTAATATATCTATCTAAATAATACGGTAACACACAATTTAATAGATAGGCCATATGTAATAACATATGCCTCTTATATATATATATATATATATATATATATATATATATATATATACATATGAATATATGCATATACATATGAATATATGCATATACATAGAAGGATAGGAAAGGAAAACATGCATTTGTGTTCATGTGTGTGTGGCAAGGTGTCAATAGAGTGTCAAAGGGAGTGAATGTGAATTAAGAATCTGTGAGTGTGATAGTGTCATGAGAGTGTTAATGTGATATAAACATGTGTGTGTTTGATATATTAGAGAATAAAAAAAACAGTGAGAAGTGGAAAAACAGTGAGCTAACATTGAATCCAACACAAGCATGAGAATCAACTCTAATAATAAGGAAAGGAAATCAATTCCAGATTTACAGTTGTGTTTGTAAGAATGTGTGAACATGTGAGAGTGAGAGGAAAACAGTGTTTAGGCAGTGTACAGGAATGTGTGTGCAGGAAACAATAAGCTAACTGGTGAAAATAGAATATGTGTGTGTAGGAGTGGCTGTGTGTGAGAGAGTGAAACCTGTGTACAGAAATAGAGTGTATCAATGAAGGGTTTAGTTCAGGAAATAGAGAAGGAAACCCAAATCAGTTCACTAAGTAATGCAAATGACAGTTTATTAGAAATGTACGAAGGAACCACATCTAAATCACAGATTTTTAACATAAAGGAAAACTCGGTTGTTCACAAGCTAACCCACATCAATTTCAAGTATTCATTTAGTCAGTGAATCAAACTAATCTCAGTTTAATTCCTAAACTAACATATATTGCATTTCAAAATTTCTCAGGAATTAGAAGATTAATGAATGGCAATGGTTCTCAGTTTCAGGATTAGGAAATTCAACAGTTCTAAATAGTGTCCCAGTGTAATGTGTGAGAGTGTGGCAGTTTTTAGATTTTCCAGTTTGGAAAATTCTCAGATTTTCACATGACCAAGTTCAGTCCCATTTCAGTTCAGAATTTAACTCAAGTATACAAATAGTGCATGTATCACAGGCTATCAGTTAGATGAAATCTCAAACCCAATGCAATTATGAAAACTAATTTCCTATGCCAATCATAAACCCAAATGTAAGTTATTTTCTGATATATATGACATCACAACTAAATCACAAAAATATATCAGTTAGACATGCATTGAACCTTCAGAAAATCGAATGACAGTTGGGTGTGTTCCTGTTTTGTGACAGGAACTAAGTGGCCTGTGTTCTCAGGTTACATGGCAAAATGACAGTTAATAACAGTTACAATTAGCTAACAGTTCAATTTAAATGCCCAAGCACCCAATCGAAATCCCTAGATCTTGATAACATCAACTAACATGAATCACTAACAGTGCACTAACACATTTTATCATGGCTAAAACATTCAAAATCAGTTTTTTGAGAGGAATGAAAGTTCAGGATTATAAAACAGTAAAAAAATGTATCAGTTGACCCATTCAAAATCCTTTTCGAATCAAATTTCCAAACACAAACCATAACCTAACATTTCAGTAGTGTAATACACATATATGAATCATCCATGGAAAATTTAAACACCAAAATCAGATTTAAATGGAAATCCAATTCCAAAAATTTGAGACAGTGGAGCACGTATCAGTGTAAGGGGGAAATACAAAATTGAAAGTTCAAATCATGTTAATATTGTAAATAAATGGTTGGTAAATGATCTAGCACAGGTGTACGTGTCACGGGGAGTGTTTGTGTCCAACCAAGTGGACACAAACGTGTCCAAACAACAAAATACACACACAGACACGGACTGTGCACTGACAGTATCGTGCACGCGTACACGTGTGTCCAGTGCACGACACAGGCCACGTGGTGACATGTGGCCGTGCACACGTGTACGCCTAGGGTAGGGGAATGTGTCCTAGTATCTGTCCTGTGTCCACGTGAGGCGTGTCGCGTGTCGCATGTACAAGACACGTATCAGACGCGTGTTCTGTGCGCATACAGTCTCAGTGTACGACCCGTGCGGCCTCATTTTCGTGTCCGACACGAAACGAGGTATCGTGAAACTTTGGAGGAGTTTGCGCAGACACTGCCCCCGTGTCCATGCCAGTTTAGCGTGTCCAAGTGTTGTGTGCAGGGCACACAGGATACGTGGTAGCAGGACATCGAGACACTGTCTCGTGCTACAAGTACGTGTCGATTTTCGACACGAGAACGATACGAGTGCGTGCTCAGAGCTTGTGGTTCATGATCCAGACATAAACGGCTACTAGACTGTTCAATTAGTTTTCGAAAATATATGGATTCAATCCACTCAAGCATTTCATCAAACACCTAGATTCTAGGACTGATACGTGTCTGATACGGACACGAAATGAACACGACTCGACACCAATCGAATACCTACGGCTAGGGGACACCTAGGGCTTCCTATTCATGCAAAGAAATCGAAAATCTATGGAAGGGATAGGAAGTTACCTATATGTGCAATTTGCATAAAAAATCTTCAAAAGGGGATGGTTCTTCTTACTAGCTAGCTCCTCCAAATTGCTCTCCAACTGGGATTGGCCTCCATGAACAGTAGGAAAATAGGATTTAGGTCACCATGGAAGAATTTTGAATGAAAAAGGATTAATATTGATCAAAATAGGAAGAGTTTCAATGGAGACAAACCTTGTTCTCTAGAAAATGAAGGGATGGATAAAAGAGGCAACTAAATTTGAGAGGGATTAAATAGTGATGGAGGAATCCCTAGGCTGGTCATAAATGCTTGGCTTAGGATTTTGTGGAATCAATCTAAGGGCTCTCATTCCGTCTAGTATATTCAGTGGTCAAAATCTAGGTCCCCCTTTAATCAAGTTGCAACCTAGTTTATTCTAACTAGTCATGACTTAACCAACTAACCAATACTAACTAATACTAACCAAGGCTAACTAAGACTAGCTATATCTAATCTAGGTTAGGTCCAATCTAGGTTAGGGCTAATAACAATCACATGGCAATCAATTAAATAATGTTAAATCACACCATTCAAAATAATATATATTAAATTCCAAATAATTATAATAAATTCAAATAAATTCAAGATAACCAAAATACCCTCAAGCTAAATGTACTAAACAAAATCTCTACCCACATGGTTAGGCTCTAGGGCAGACAGTCACTACGGCTTCACTAGCTGCACATCAAAATCATAAATCATGATATTTAAATAGTTTTTAAAATGATTAAAAATCACCAAAAATCATATTATTATTTAAATATCATAATTAAATAAATTAAAATACAAAATTTCAAAATTACCCTCATTTTAGAAACTGGGTGTTACAAGTCTTCCCACCTTAGAAAAATTTCGTCCTCGAAATTAAAATGGTAGTAGTCCTTCTAGGTCAAACACCCCACAATCAAAGTCTCAAACATACCGTCAGATAATCATATGCATCTGTCCAAAATCATGATACTCAGAATCTTCGTCGTGCTAGTGAGCAAGGCTACGATAATCACAGAGTCCTCGACTAAGGCACATACCTCTAGAATTATGGAATTTAAAAATTTTGTATTGTCGTATGCTTGGCAGCAAAAACCTTAAATTCCCACACCCGAGAAATACGTCCTAAATCTGACTATATGTCCTCACTATGCCAGCTAAACACGACTGTCGAAGATTCTAGATTCCATAACTGGGTGAACTAGCCCATATGATTCATCTCAGAAGAAATCAAACATAACAAAAGAACAACAGGACAAAATTGATAGATCAACAAGGAACAGGAAGAATCGAATTTTAAAGGCAGTTATAAGAGGCGATTGCAAAAATGAAATCAAAAGAATGGAACCTGCAACTAGATCTCCAACGGCCTGAGCATTCTCGACTGTCCTGGCGAAAGCTCGCTCCTGCTGGCCTCCCCTGGCCTGCTGTTGATGCTGTATGTACCTCTGCTGCTGAGTCGGTAAGGGTAATCTCTTCTACTGGCCTGTCGGAGTCCTCGCTCCTGCTCCCTGAGCTGTCCGTCTAGGAAACTTGGGACACTCTCTTAACTGGTGATATGATGCTCCGTAAAGTAGGCACTTGCCTATCCTCATTCGACATTCGCCCCAATCGTGCCCTGGTTCCCTACAGGAAGGGCAACTGGTAATTTGCTGCTGTCTAGGGGTCTGCTGCGTCTGTAATGGTGGTCCCCTCGGCTGCTCTGTCGGAGCCCTAGCTCCTGCTCCTAGTGCTTCTCCCTGAACTACTCGTCCCGTGGTCAAGGTACACTCCCTCATCTGATGGTCTGCTGAACCACATACTAGGCACTTGCCCAGTCTCTTCCTGCACTCACTTATCCATGCCCCGGCTTCTTGCAGTAGGGACAACTGATTGTCTGCTGCCTGGGTGCCTGATATTGTCTGGGTTGCTGCTATCCCTGCTGATGGCCCTGACCCTAGAACTGCTGCTGAACAGGCCTCTGTTGATACTGATGCTGAATCTGCAAGAGGGGTATCTTGGCCAGGCCCGTACTGCCACTAGCTTCCTCAAAAGGAGGTACAATGGGACAATCCATCTTCTGGTGGGCACCTGACCCACATAAATAGCAAACCTTCAACCTCTTCCTGCACTGCTCCCAGATGTGTCCCGGCTTCTTGTAGTAGGGACAACTGATCGCCTTTTGGTCCTGACCCCGATACTGATGCTGCACCTGCTGAACTCCCACTGGTGTCTGCGTCCGCTGAATATGCACATGGGGCCTCTTGGCCTGGCCTCCGCTGCTGCTGGTACCGTGAGCGTCCCGTCCCCTCTTGAACAATTATTGCCGCTGAGTTTCCACAATCTGCTGGAAGAGGGAGAACAACCGTGCCACGTCCTCTGATCCTGATGGCGACTGCTGCTGAAGAACGTTCGAGACGATAGGAGAAAGTCTCAGAGTAGGAAGAGGTGCACTCCCATAAGCTGCAGATATCCCAGCCTGAGCTGGCATAACAGGAACTGCAGTCTCGGGGACCTGCTGATCAGGACGAGGAGTGGTAGACCCCTCAGTGGTATCTCCCTGATCGAGACGATGAGATCGTGTCTCCATAACCATCATGAAGACAGATCAAACAAGGAATCAATACTGAGATAGAAATGATAATTCAAGGGAGGACAGTTATTCAAGGAAGCAATCTTCAACAGGAACTTAGATGGCAAGAATCCAGTTAAGAGTTTTTCCTAATGTGATTGAGTACCTCAAAAATAATCCTAATCCTACTGCAGGCTGTAGTGGTACTCTAGTTCGAATACCACTACACAAATTGACCTGCATGGGCCACCACTAAAACGTGTCACGACCCACACCCACTGTGAGGGTACGAGTACGTAACAGCGCCCAGCCTACGCCGCAGTGTCGGCGGTAGAACACTGTTCTAGGTCATGAACTATAACTAACACAATATAGAATAATCTCCAACTGGAGGCTAATCACAGAAGGTACAACTCAATCACAATCTAGAAATAGAATATGGCACGATGAAATAGATAAGAAACTCCTCAACTGAGGCACAACAGAATAAAATAACATAAGTTAACAACTACTAGTCTCAATACCTCAAATTATACAACTCTGAAAATAAGAACAACAACTAACATGAAAGAGAGACAATCTAGACTATCTAAACTATGCAAGGGTATCATCCTCAGCAGCTGCCTGAACCTCCCCAGGGGTCCAGGTCGCGAGTGTCATCTAGGCAAGCTCCAAAGTAAGGGGTGCAGGGTTCCTCATCATCCTCTGTAAAATTTTCAACAGGTCCAGTCAGGACGGGAGCGAGCACAATACATCTCAACAGATCATAGCAGGTTAGAAAATATAATCATGCAGTAAAGTAAGATACATGAACTGAAAGAAAGTACAGAATGTAAACAGAGAGAGAACTGTAATAGAAATATCTACTATAAGTAGAGAGCTACCAGTGACTAGTGATTTAGAGTACAAAGTCGACATGTGAACGGCTTATTTTGTACATGGTTATACTAAAGAGGCGTACATGGCTATTCTACTTTGGAATTGTTTACATGACTATTTATACTCCCCCGTACCCCCAATCAGTACACAAGGATCTAGCCAGGTTATGTTATGATTCCATGCAAAGGCCCATAAGGGGTGATACATAGAGGGCCCATAAATAGGTGATCTGGGAATGCCCATAAATGGGTGATTCAAAGAAGACTCTATGATCATGATAGTACATGTCATAAGTGATCAATGAACTGTGAAGCATAGTGATACACCATGTAAGTGAAACGCACAGAACATGTAGTATCCGATGCTCCTGAGGGGATAACATCTCAAAAAAGGATCTATATAGTACTAATCCGTGTGACCAACGTGACAGTATCAAGTAAAGTAATTTAAAGTATGAAAATAATTCTAAGCAGGATATGAAATGATCAGAGAATGTACTCGCCTCGTATCTGAATGTCTGAAGTAAATGTACTGTCCGAGATGAGATATCTGACTCCTAGTTAGAGCAACACAAGTCAAGATGTATACAGGGGATGATAAATGTAATCTACAATGCATCTGCATGTTGTCTAGGTCAAACTAGACCAAAGTCAACTCTTGGTCAACTCTAGTCAACTAGACTGGTCAACTAGGTCAAGCCTAAGCCAAACAAGTCCCACTAAGCCTAACCAGTCTATTCTAGCAAGCACACACCAATTTTAGGCTGTACAAGTCAACTATAACCTATACTAGCATTCACACCACACTCATAGGTAATGAGCCATAAGCTATAGGCCCATAGGCTATATTACCTATATACCAAACCACATATTTACACATACCCATATATTAATATATCTATCTAAATAATATGGTAACACAATATAATAGATAGGCCATATGTAATAACATATGCCTCTCATATATATATATATATATATATATATATATATATATATATATATATATATATATATATATATATATATATATATATATATATATATATATTTTGACACTCTATATATATATATATATATATATATATATATATATATAATATATATATATATATATATTTTTTATTATATATATATATATATATATATATATATATATATATATGAATATTAGAGAATAGAAAAAAACAGTGAGAAGTGGGAAAACAGTGAGCTAACATTAAATCCAACACAAGCATGAGAATCAACTCTAATAATAAGAAAAGGAAATCAATTCCAGATTTACAGTTGTGTGTGTAAGAATGTGTGAACATGTGAGAGTGAGAGGAAAACAGTGTTTAGGCAGTGCACGGGAATGTGTGTGCAGGAAACAATAAGCTAACAGGTGAAAACAGAATATGTGTGTGTTGGATTGGCTGTGTGTGAGAGAGTGAAACCTGTGTACAGAAATAGAGTGTATCAATGAAGGGTTTAGTTCAGGAAATAGAGAAGGGAACCCAAATCAGTTCACTAAGTAATGCAAATGATAGTTTATTAGAAATGTAGGAAGGAACCACATCTAAATCTCAGATTTTTAATATAAAGGAAAACTCGGTTGTTCACAAGCTAACCCACATCAATCTCAGGTATTCATTTAGTCAGTGAATCAAACTAATCTCAGTTTAATTCCTAACAAAACTAACATATATTACATTTCGAAATTTCTCAGGAATTAGAAGATTAATGAATGGCACTGGTTCTCAGTTTCAGGATTAGAAAATTCAACAGTTCTAAATAGTGTCCCAGTGTAATATGTGAGAGTATGGCAGTTTTCAGATTTTCCAGTTTGGAAAATTCTCAGATTTTCACATGACCAAGTTCAGTCCCATTTCAGTTCAGAATTTAACTCAAGTATACAAATAGTGCATGTATCACAGGCTATCAGTTAGATGAAATCTCAAACCCAATGCAATTATGAAAACTAATTTCCTATGCCAATCATAAACCCAAATGTAAGTTATTTTCTGATATATATATAACATCACAACTAAATCACAAAAATAGTTAGACATGCATTGAACCTTCAGAAAATCGAATGATAGTTGGGTGTGTTCCTGTTTTGTGACAGGAGCTAAGTGGCCCGTGTTCTCAGGTTACATGGCAAAATGACAGTTAATAACAGTTACAATTAGCTAACAGTTCAATTTAAATGCCCAAGCACCCAATTGAAATCCCTAGATCCTGATAACATCAACTAACATGAATCACTAATAGTGCACTAACACATTGTATCATGGCTAAAACATTCAAAAAAATGTATCAGTTGACCCATTCAAAATCCTTTTCGAATCAAATTTCCAAACACAAACCATAACCTAACATTTTAGTAGTGTAATACACATGTATGAATCATCCATGGAAAACTTAAACACCAAAATCAGATTTAAATGGAAATCCAATTCCAGAAATTCGAGACAGTGGAGCATGTATCAGTGTAAGGGAAAATGCAAAATTGACAGTTCAAATCATGTTAATATTGTAAATAAATGGTTGGTAAATGATCTAGCATAGGTGTACGTGTCACAGGGAGTGTTTGTGTCCAACCAAGTGGACACAAACGTGTCCAAACAACAAAACACACACACAGACACGGACTGTGTACTGACAGTGTCGTGCACGCATACACGTGTGTCCAGTGCACGACACAGGCCACGTGGTGACACGTGGTCGTGCACACGTGTACGCCTAGGGTAGGGGAACGTGTCCTAGTGTCTGTCCTGTGTCCACGTGAGGCATGTCGCTTGTACGAGACACGTATCAGACGCGTGTTTTGTGCGCATACAGTCTCAGTGTACGACCCGTGTGGCCT
Organism: Iris pallida; assembly: GCA_029216955.1. Lineage (NCBI taxonomy): Eukaryota > Viridiplantae > Streptophyta > Magnoliopsida > Asparagales > Iridaceae > Iris > Iris pallida. Next base: position 1,738,339 of record JANAVB010022800.1, read on the forward strand.
CGTTTTCGTGTCCGACAGGAAACGAGGTGTCGTGAAACTTTGGGGGAGTGTGCGCAGACACTTCCCCCATGTCCATGCCAAGTTTGGCGTGTCCAAGTGTTGTGTGTAGGGCACAAGGGATACGTGGTAGCAGGACATCGAGACACTGTCTCGTGCTGCAAGTACGTGTCGATTTTCGACCCGAGAACGATACGAGTGCGTGCTCAGAGCTTGTGGTTCGTGATCCAGACATAAAGGGCTATAAGACTGTTCAATTAGTTTTTGAAAATATGTGGATTGAATCCACTCAAGCATTTCATCAAACACCTAGATTCTAGGACAGATATGTGTCCGATACGGACACGAAATGAACACGACTCGACACAAATCCAATACCTACGGTTAGGAGACACCTAGGGATTCCTATTCATGCAAAGAAATCGAAAATCTATGGAAGGAATAGAAAGTTACCTATATGTGCAATTTGCGTGAAAAAGCTTCAAAAATGGGTGGTTCTTCTTGCTAGCTAGCTCCTCCAAATTGCTCTCCAACTGGGATTGGCCTCCATGAACAGTAGGAAAATAGGATTTAGGTCACCATGGAAGAATTTTGAATGAAAAAGGATTAATATTGATCAAAATAGGAAGAGTTTCAATGGAGACAAACCTTATTCTCTAGAAAATGAAGGGATGGATAAAAGAGGCAACTAAATTTGAGAGGGATTAAATAGTGATGGGAGAATCCCTAGGCTGGACATAAATGCTAGGGTTAGAGTTTTGGGGAATAAATCTAAGGGCTCTCATTCCATCTAGTATATTCAATGGTCAAAATCTAGGTCCTCCTTTAATCAAGTTGCAACCTAGTTTATTCTAACTAGTCATGACTTAACCAACTAACCAATACTAACTAATACTAACCAATGTAGAAGCATGGAAAAGAATAAAGAAAGGTTCATGCGGCCAAGGATCCCCATGCGGCTCAGGCATTCATGCGGTTCAAGAGTCCATGCGGCTCGAATAATTTTATGCGGCCCAGAGAGGAGCCACGTGGCCTTCAACAGCTCTTCCCTTTGTCTTTTACTGCATTTATTGCCCTGACGGCTGACAGCTCTGACAAATGACAACTCTGACAAAAAGGTACAATAATGACTGACGTAATGGCGCGTTCCTAAGAAAAAGGAGAAAATCTTCTCATAGCTGGCAGAATCTATCAAATCCCGAGGCATGCGGCTGCGGCCGCCCATCTTCATGCGGCTGCATCCATTATGCGGCCGTCCATCAACATGCGGCCGCATCCCTTATGCGGCTGCCCATCTTCATGCGGCTGTTCATCCCCATGCGGCTGCCCATCTTCATGCGGCCATTTAGCCTCATGCGGCCCACTCATCTGCGGCTCTGCCAAGATAATTCAGTGGAGACACGTGGCACTTTTCATGATAATTGAGACATGTGGCAGTCCTATCTTTCTGGAATTCTGGGTGTTAACAAATCCTAATCAGATTTGTTGCAATAAGTGCCCAGATCAAATCAAATCGAGCAAATTAGACACGTGGCAGGCCATTACAAATCGCAAATATTTATGGCAATCAACATTTATTGCCCACAGAGATTTAATACAATCACATTAATTGCTTAAATCTATTATATGTAAGATGGACGGCCCAGATTAATTAACTTTCAGACCGCCGACTTTTGAGAATGGGCAATCATTACAAACCCTAATTATGTCCTCCACTCTTATAAATAGCAAGGTGCCATTCCCTTACAAAAAGACCCCGGCCCAGATCCGGAGAGAATCAGAGAGAGAATATACATTGATCGAAAGGAGAGAGGAGCATATAGAGAGAGACCAAAGAGAGCATTTTTTCATCAACGCCAAGTACTTCTTCTCTAGAGCCAAGGCTATATCCGATCGTGCAAGGAGTAAGGCAGAACTGCCGTCGCTTTCCCGAGCCTCTATCGTCATCCCCCAGAATCTATAAACAATTTTACTTAGATTGTTGTACCTAGGTATTCGTCCCTAGGCTTTCTTTGTACAAGCGAGTTTGAATTGTGAGTCTAAGTTCAGTCATCCGATAATTATTCTGTTCTTTTACAATCAATGGCAAATATGATGGTGACTCTGTTGGGGACAAACTTCTCCATGGCTGAGAAGTTGGTGACGCAATTGGATGCAGCCAAATTTGGCTCCACGCAACAGAAGATGGTCGTCCGCTTCGACCAACAGGTGTTCGAAGAAATGCTCTCTGAAGGAAGCGCTGGCCCGGTCCAGAAGCGAACCCGCACAAAGAAGGATCACAGGGAGTGGAGGCCAAAGTCATTTGCTCCTCCACAAGCTCTGGACGGAGTACTCTCTGCTGTCCAAGACGGCGAAGGCAACTCTCATGCGGCTCCACTTCAAGCCATAGAGGACTCTGCAGTCCCTAAGTCCAGCAGAGGAAAGCACTATGATGCTGGACTTACAGGGGCAAAGAGTGATCCTATGTGCTCCAGGAAGAAATCGAACAAAGATACTAGCCGCAAAACGAAGACTCATGCGGCCAAGATTGCCAGCCGTATGAATGATGACCATGCGGCCGACACTGCCAGCCAAATGCATAACACTCATGCGGCCAGGATTTCCAGCCGCATGAAGAAGACCTATGCGGCTGAGACTTTCAGCCGCATGAAGAAAGTCCATGCGGCTACGACTGCCAGCCGCATAGAGACTATTGATTCCAGCAGCATATCGTCTGCTCCACGCGGCTTAGTCTTCGATCGCCTATCCTATGGTCCTGATCTCTCGCATTCCCGAGAAGACATGTCTGACTCTCTCCAGCACCACTTAGACTCTTCCTACTATGTGCCTTCACGCACTAGAGTGAAGAAGTCTCGGGCAGCACTAGCTTGGCAAGCTCGGTCCGCTGATCCGACCTCTGACCATCCGAGCATTCCACATACTGTTATGCGGGCCTCTGCTGGAAAGTTGTAAAGAACCACTCGAGTCCAGCCCCCGGCGGCAAACGGACAGAGAGGTTCCCAAAAGTCTCTCAAAATCCAGGGAGCAAACATAGTCGCTTCAAACCCGTCTGACTTGCGTGAGGCTATCCTCCACAAGCGCAAGGAAAGAAAGAGGGCCTCGGGGTGCAAAGAATCCTCCCACGGACGTCACTGCACCCAAGTCATTGTCAACTGCTATTGCAATAACGTGATGGCACAAGAAGACCGACAGTCCGTCTTCCAAAGACTGCAACAACCATGTTCAGAAGATAAGGCACTTCCCGTCGTCTTCTGAAACTCTGCTCAGAAAATCCCCGCCGACGGAAGAGAGAAGAAGACAAATGTTTCTAGCCCAAAGATTTCAACCACTATGACTAAGAGACTGTCGTCTAAACGAGTGCCCACCACCAGAGTTTTCCAAGGTACCCGTTCAAAGACAAAATCTACTATAGTGGAAGATTCATCATCCACATCACTGGGGGTTGCTGGAACTGGGGGTAGCACCCCTCCGAACCTCCACGAGAACCCGATGTTCCAAGAAGACGAGCTGGGGGAAACAACTCTCCCATCAGATGAAGCAAATCCTGACGTCCCCGAGGACGTCCACAATTCCCAAGACGAGACGAACTCGGAAGCTGGGGGTACTGTTCCTTCTTAGTCCGAACCAGAGGAAGATATTCCCACATACCCCGATGACTTCTCGTTACAGGGGTATGATTCGGAGTGTACGTCATCCACCGTCCCTTCCACTTCTACTCATGTCAGGACGACATTCATGACAAACGACGAACAGGATGGTCCCAGTGACCGCCAACGCATCGACACTCTGGAGTCCATACTGCGCACTTTGGTCAAATCCATGGACGAGATCAAAGCAGCCCTCCCTACTCTGCAAGGAGGGACGCCTGGCCAAACAAACTTGGACCCCGCGGTCAATACAGACTCAAACTCAGCGGCACCAAACCCGGGCAATATTCCTCCTGAAATGTCGGCTCCTACCGCTGCAGACGAAGCCAGGAAGGCAAGAAGAGAGGTCCAGGAGCTCCAGGCCATGTTCCACGCCCGAGAAAACTGCCAAGACCTCAGGATACGATAACCGTATCCCGCTGCGTGGAGAGATGTTCCCTTCCCACCAAAGTATAAACCATTCCACATCAATCCATATGATGGGAAGACCTTCGTAAGTCGGTACATCACTTACTTCGAGGTCACCACCGACCATCTGCCCCATGACGATGCCATTCTTATACGACTATTCATTAGGGCATTGGAAGGGGTCGCCTTCGACTGGTATCGCAACCTGCCAGACAACTGCATCCACTCCTTCGCCAGCTTCAAGTGCATGTTCTTGGAGAGATTCTACGAAGTAGGACAGGACATCACAATGTCTACCCTCATGGACGTCGTTCAAGGGGAGAAAGAGCTGACAAGGATCTATATTGAGCGGTTTCGCCAAACCGCCATAAAATTACCGTCCGGTAACCCGGATTCCTCCTTAATTGAAATTTGCCAAAAGAAACTGCTTCCAACAATTAGCCTCTGGATGGACGAAAGTCAATTTAAGGACTGGAAGACGTTTATCATCAGTGCCACTAGCGCCGAAGAACGATTGAAGAAGGCTAGCCAACTGGGATTGCACATCTCAGAGGGAGAGAAAAAGGGCAGGCGTCCTAATGCCAACAACAACAATGGGGGTAGCTTCACCAACAATCAGGACAACAAGGGCAAGCAGGCTATGGTGGCCGACACAGCCCAGAAACCCGAGTCAAAACTGGCGGACAAACAATTGCCGTAAATGACCTACTCCTTCGAAGACGGCCACGTCAAGCCCATAGTGGACATACTCATACAAGGAGACAAAATTCAGCTCCCTCCACCGAGACGGGAACCTCGGCCGACAGAAATGGAGAGCCCAAAGTACTGCCATTACCATCGCTACGTCCACCATGCTATACACGACTGCTACCAACTGAAATGGTACATCCAACATCTCATCGATTCGAACGCTCTGGCCATCGATTTCGAAGAGGTAACTGTGGCGGCCAATATGGTGTCAGTACAATTTGGCAGCTTCCCTCCAACAGAAACTTAAGACGGTGTGGTCTCCATCCCTCTAGCGACAATGGAGATTGCTAATCTTCCACCTCCCAGAGATCAGGCAGCTGGTCTAGTGCCCTTCACCACATCACGGGGGGAGGTCATGTGGGTCCATCCGGACCTGGTACTCGAGATGATTCAATCCACACCACCTTCCATTCGCAAGAAGAAGAGTGGAAAAGTCAGATCCTGCCGCACAATCTCGGTAGATATCGAAGAAGCCACAGCCGTCACTCGGTCTGGGGCACAATCCCAACCTTCGACTGATAACTCGACTGAAGATCATCAGCCAGCTACTGCTGACGCTCCAGGACCTTCTCAGCCTCCGACGACCGACAAGCCTAGGCCGAAGGAGACTCGCTTTGACAAATCCCTCCAAAAAGAGGTACCTCAGGGGCTGGAGAGGCCCTACAACTTCGACATCTTGGCGCAATTGGCCAACACACCGGCCAAATTGTCATTATACGAGCTCTTGAGACTCTCAAAGGATGTTTGCACGGCTTTGAGCGATGCACTCCAAAATGCCGACGCCTATCTGGCTCAGGTCAACCTCACAGGAGAGAGCCCGCCTGCAGATCTCCAAGACAGCACTTGCATGGGAGCGATGCCCAACATTGTCTTCACTCCGCAGGATATGCTCATCAAAACCAACCTGCACGATCGTCCGTTATATTACACTGGATACATCGGCGACGTAAAGGTGGATCGGATGCACATTGATTCTGTTTCTTTCATAAGCATCATCCCGAAGGGTCTGTTACATCATCTCCGCATTCCCATGCATCGCCTGACGCTAACAAGTACCGCCATCAGCGGTTTCAATTCGAGCAGGAGCTACCCGATCGGAAAGATTCGCTTGAAGTGCCAAATTGGCGATCTCCAGTTAGAAGCAACCTATTTTGTCATAGAAGCGGACATTTCCTACAACATCCTCTTGGGGCGCCCTTGGATACATGATTACATGATCGTGCCTTCCACGCTGCACCAATGCTTCAAGTATGTCGACAAATACGGCTTCGTGAGGACAGAATTTGCCGACATCGATCCCTTCAAAGGGGTCGAATCCTACTACTCAGACTCCTGCCTATACGAAAAGTTGAAGAGGCACCTTGGTGAAGGAGATGTGCAAGCTCGTACCGAGACAGCCACAGGATCAAAAGAACCTCTGACGATCCACCTCCAAGCTCGCAAACCTGGCAAGTCTGCACCCCTTACAGCCACTCTGCGTAAGGACGCAATCAGCCTCTCGGCACAAGAAGAACAAATGATAATCCGGCTGCCAAGGTCCAGCCAAGAGCCAAGACCCACAACGGAGCCACTGACAATCAGGCTGCCTAGAGTCGGCCAACCACAAATGGAGAAGCTCAATCCCTCCGACAAGCCAATGACGATACGTCTTCCCAAGAAGAGTCGTTACCCCGATGCAAGGTCTGGGGCTTCTAGTGAGCCAACAACTCCCCGCCCAGTATCGAGTACCAAACTGGGGGTCGCTAGTTTGCCAATGACTCTACGTTCTGCTCCACTAGCAGAACCCCTGACGATCAAGCTGCCCAGGTCATCCCCTCAGTCTTCATTTATACAGGGGATGGCCGAAGAAGAACCGGAGCTAGCCAAGTATGTGGCTGCCCACACTGATGTTCCCTCCGCAGATGATGTAATCCCGCTAGAAAAGATACCTTACTTCATCAATAAAGAGCTATCTTTGAACTACCTCGAGCTTAATAAACTTTGTACAATGTATGCTATGGAACACGGTATAGGCACTCACCTACACACACAGGTGATAAATGTTTACACCGCAAACCAGCTTACTCCAGTGGAAGACGCTTACCGCATAATCGAAGGAGAGGACCATCCAATCATCTTCGGCAGCAAGGACGACCCACAACCCTTCACTATAGAGAAGGTCGATCTTGAATCAAATGTCAGGAGACTGCCTCTGTATCTTTATAGCCCCCAATCCAAGTACCTCATGCAAAAATAGAGGTAAGATCTAGAAACTACGCCAGGCTTGAACTACGGTACTGGGCGACGATTACCTTTAAAGCCACCAGTCCCGGCTGGCAAACCACGGGACTACTACAGCAAGACCCGATGTGGATTAGGGTATGTTACGCCCGTAACGACCCCTGAATGTTCAGATGAGGAATGCGACTGGCATTCACATTCAATCGGGTCACCAACTTTTGATTCAGATACCAGCATCGGAGACGTATTCAGACAAGTCCTGTAAGTCAACATGGCATTCGCCGACGCTTACGAAGAAGATGAAGACATTCCTGAAATCCTCAAGCTAGAGCCGTGGGCCCAATATCTGGATACACAATGGGAAAAGTGGTTCGAACAGAGAGAACCTCCTACTGAAGATGAGGTTATACATGTCAACCTCGGCAACGAATCTTCTCCAAAACCAATCTTCGTTAATAAAAGCCTGACAGACGAGGAGCGAGAATCGCTACTGGAACTCATCAAAGAATACATTGATGTGTTCGCCTGGAGCTATGAAGACATGCCAGGACTAAACCCCGAGGTTGCCCTTCACAAGCTCAATATTCGGCCAGATGCAAAGCCGGTCAAACAATAACAGCGACGCTTCTGCCCGGGCATCATGGATGCGATCGAAGTCGAAGTCAACAAACTGATAGCCAGCGGCTTCATTCGTGAGGAACAACATCTAGACTGGGTCGCCAATATAGTTTCGGTCCTCAAGAAGAATGGGAAGATTCGAATCTGCATCGACCTCCATAATCTGAACGAGGCATGTCCCAAAGATGAATTCCCCCTCCCTATTACAGACATCATGATCGACAACACATGCAGCTTCGAATGCATGTCATTCATGGATGGTTTCTCGGGGTACAACCAAATCAAGATGTCTCCTGACGACGAAAAGCATACATCATTCTGAACACCGATTGGCACATACTGCTACACAGTCATGCCTTTCGGTTTAAAGAATGTTGGTGCCACATATCAAAAAGCCATGAGTATGATCTTCAGGGATCACTTGTGCAAGACCGTGGAATGCTATATTGATGACATCGTCGTCAAGAGTCGCTGTAAGGGTGACCATCTGCAGGATCTGAGGATGGTATTCAACCTAATGCGGGCGCACAACCTGAAGATGAATCCTACAAAATCCTTCTTGGGCATATCTAGCGAAAAATTCCTGGGTTTTATCATCACCGCCCAGGGTATCCACGTAGACCCTGAGAAGACAAAGGCAATCATGGAGATAGGTCCCCCGAGAAATCTTCAAGAACTTCGAGGCCTCCAAGGGAGGTTAGCTTACATCAGGCGGTTCATTTCCAACCTCTCCGGGCGTTGTCAGCCATTCACCCATCTCATGAAGAAGGGCGTCTCATTCGTATGGGACGAAGAATGTCAACGTGCCTTCAACAGCATCAAAGAATATTTGTCGAACCCTCCAGTCCTGGTGGCCTCGGTTGCCGGAAAACCATTCCTGCTCTATGTACGAGCAATGGAGCATTCCCTCGGCGCTCTGCTGACACAAAACAACGATGTAGGCCATGACCAAGCTATATATTATCTCAGCCGAATGATGGTCGGGCCAGAGCACCGATATACCGCTGTGGAGAAAGAATGCCTCGCCCTGGTGTTCGCCATTCAAAAGACGTGGCACTATGTCACAGGACAAACCATACATGTGATCTCATGAGTCAACCCACTCAGGGTCCTCATGACTAAGCCAGGGGCACTCAGCTCTTGCCTCGCTACATGGGCAATATTACTGTCCCCCTACCATATGATCTTCGTCCCACAAAAGGCTGTTAAAGGTCAAGTCTGGCAGACTTTTTGGCAGCCCACCCAGGCTCGGAGTCGTCCAGAATATATAAAGGAATCCCAGATGAGGTCGCCGACTCGCATGCAACTTCTCACGATGATATATGGTAAATGTTCTTCGACGACGCCTCAAGGATCGGACCTAAGGGCAACATTGTCGTCGAAGTCGGGGTGGTGCTGGTTTTTCCTTCCGGATTGGTGATCAATAGCGCTTACTTCCTCACAGAACCCTGCTCTAACAATGTGGCCGAGTACAATGCTTTGGTCATTGGCCTCCAACTTGCAAGAGAGCTGGGGGTAGAATATCTTGAAGCGTGCGGTGATTTACAGTTAATCGTCAATCAGATCCGGGGTTCATACGAAGTCCGCCATGAAGACATGATCCCCTATAACCAAATAGCGATCGACATCATTTCGTCGTTCGAGGGGTTTTACATCGAACACGTTCCCAGACTCCGAAATATCGAAGCCGATGCCTTAGCAGGCCTTGTCGTTTCCCTAGCAGTGCCAAATCATACTCATCAATCGGTGGATATGATAGGCCATGAACTGGTCTGTCCCAAGAACAATATTCAATTCATGGCGAGTTATTCCGCTCAGACAATCGACGAAGTCCCATACTGGAGACAACCATTCATTGACTTCGTAGTTTACGACATCCTATCCGAGAACCCAAAAGAGGCCACCTCTATCAGAAGTCATTCTCTCAGATTCTTCTACGATACGGAGATGAAAATGATGTATCGTCGATCCTACGATGGATTATTGCTTCTATGTCTGTCAAACGTAGAAGCCAAAGAAGCCGTACGCGAAGCTCATGACGGTGTCTGCGGGGCCCATCAGCCTGGCCCAAAATTGTAAGACCGTCTTTGCCGAATGGGCTACTACTGGCCCAAGATGGTAGAAAATGTGATAGACTATGCAAGAAAGTACAAAGCTTGCCAAGTCCACGTGGACTTCATCCACCAACCATCCGAATTTCTACATCCGACAGTAGCGTCTTAGCCATTCGAAGCATGGGGAATGGATATCATCGGTCCGATTACTCCACCTTCCTTCCGAGGACATCGCTTCATACTCGCAATCACGTATTACTTCTCCAAATGGGCGGAAGCTATTCCGCTTGCAGAAGTCAAAACTTCAAACGTGATCAGCTTCCTCAAGCATCACGTCATCTATCGCTTTGGACTGCCCCGAAGGATCATCCACGATAATGGTCTGCAGTTTGCAAGCCACGCCTTCTATCGGTTCTGCGACAAGCATCGTATCCAGAATATTGCCTCAACACCATACAATCCGACAGTGAATGGGTTGGCAGAAGCATTCAACAAAACCATCATCAAGTTACTCAAGAAGTTCGTGTCCTCCAACAAGCGTGACTGGAACGAGAAGCTTAGTGAATGCTTATGGGCGTACAGTACCATAGTTCGAATAGCCACAGGGAACACACCATTCTCCCTGGTGTACGGGAGTGAGGCAGTCCTTCCATTGGAGACTCAAATACCCTCGCTCCACGTCGCTCTCACTTACCAATTGACGATGGACGATAACTACCGTCGCCGACTACAAGAGTTGGAGGCCTTAGATGAAAAGCACCTCTTGGCTCAGCAACGAATCGAGCTATACCAAGCACGCATATCCGGAGCCTTCAACAAGAAGGTTAAAATTAGAACATTCCAAGTGGGCGATCTCGTTCTGGCAGTTCGGAGGCCGATAGTCATGAGTCACAAGACCGCCGGCAAATTCTAGCCAAAATAGGAATGTCCATTTATCATTGAGGCTATATTCTCCAACGGTGCTTACCGCCTCGCAAAACAAAATGGAGACTTGCTCATGCTGCCCGTCAACGGCAAGTTCCTGAAGAAATATTATGTCTAAACGACATTTTCCAGATTATCGAGTCATGTACCCGCTGGTACCGCTGAACTTATATTCACAAAAATCCCAGATTATCGAGTCATGTACCCGCTAGTGCCGCTGAACTCATATTTCCAAATTTTAGATTATTGAGTTACATACCCGCTGGTACCGATGAACTCACATCCACAACATTCCAGATTATCGAGTTATGTACCCGCAAGTGCCTCTGAACTCATATTCCGGTCACTCTTTTAGGTAGTAAGTCATGTATGATCATATCTCTGAACTTATTTCTCTGGAAGAGCTCCTCCCTCATGATCCACTACCCGCACTCTCAGTGCACAAAAAGGGTAACGGATCCACAAAATTTCGAAAACGACCACGTTGATGTTACCTCTGAATCGTTTCACTTCCACCAAAAATAAATCACCCCTCTACATAGAACTTCCATGTCCTCATTACCTCTGAGTCGTTCTATGTACCCTTTCATGGAGCCCACTCCTGCCATGTCGTCATTACCTCTGAGTGGAAAGGCTCCATCGAAGAAACCCTCATATTTGCCATGTCCTCATTACCTCTGAGTAAATATGTTGGTCCTCCCTCGACTTATTATCTGTACCAAAAAAACCCCAGGGTACGCCAAGGATAATAGGTCCACAAATATCCTCTGTTGAGTCCATTCCTGCCATGTCCTCATTACCTCTGAGTAGGAAGACTCCACGGTAAAACCTTCATACTTGCCATGTGCTCATTACCTCTGAGTAAGTATGTTAGTTCTCTCTCGTCTTATTATTCGTATCCTGAAACAGGGTACGCCAAGGATAATAGGTCCACAAATGTCCTCTGTTGACCACAAATATCCTCTATTGAGTCCACTCCTGCCATGTCCTCATTACCTCTGAGTAGGAAGACTCCACGGTAAAACTCCCATACTTGCCATGTCCTCATTACCTCTGAGTAAGTATGTTGGTTCCCTTTTATCCTATTATCCGTATCCTAAGTCAGGGTACGCCAAGGATAAGTTTCTTAGTACAGGCCCATTATTCCTCATCATGCCCCGGGAGCCCAGCTGCTCCATGGCATTCTCTCTCCCGATACCTGGAACGTCCATGATCACCTTGTCGTGGAATTGTTCTAGGTATCCCCATCAAACTTGTTATCCGTACCTAAAACTAAGGTATGCCAAGGGTAACAGGTCCACAAACAAGCCCCCCATGCGGGGCAAACGCCACCATAATACCACAAACACAATAGACAGTACAAATAAAGGGTGGAATAAAGCATACTCTTTTATTTGGAAGGCAATAAGTACTACATGTTCTAGGGACAATGTCCCATTTAAAGAAAGGAAAAGAACGAAAATAAAAAAGGAGAAAAAAGGCCGTCTATGGTTCGGCATTACATAATTCCAGGAGACGGTTCTTCACCAAGGTGGTCCCCTGATCAAGCCGATGTTTAACTCGGCGCTCCGCTTCCTGGGACAAACGCTCGACATTATCCAAGTCCATGTGTGCCTTCCAGTCGTCCTCCAACTTCTTTAGGGCAATTTCTAGACCAGCCGAAGCTCGATTCACTCTGTCAGCCTCCTGGATAATTAGCCCCCTTTCGGTACGGGCAGCCTCAAGCTCAGACTCCAGGAAAGCTAATCTCCTCTGAAGATCAAGGATCTGCTCCCACGTGACAATGATCCCACGGGAGGCAGTCGCTTCCCGAGCTGTAACATCTTCACTCTCGCAGCTCAACTGATCATATCGATCAGACAGATCGCGGAGGTCCTTCAATATGGCCGACCTGGTCTTATCCTGAGCAGCCCTTATCCTCTCTACAGCAGCTGTGAGGAAACCGCATTTCTGATCTATAGCAGCAGACAGATCGGCCTGCCGCAGCACCTGAAGCTGGGCCACCAGCTGATCAGCATCTAGTAATTTCGCCTCCAGAAGCGCGGCTACTCCTGCCCCATCAGGAAGAGTCTTAAGGATATCAATTTGACCCTGGGCATATTGTCGGGCCAAGACAAAGGAGGTTCCTCTTTCCATAGCAGTCGCTATTCCCCTCTTCAAGTGACGATAAAAGCTGTCAGCCACGTCCTGTAACGCTTCATCCAGAACCTCTATAGAGGACGGCATCAAAGGAAGCGTGGCCAGCAACGTAGAAAGAGGTGTGCCAGAACTTGCCACCAAGGGGACAAATTTCGAGAAGAACGATGCGCGGATAGCGGCTAACTCTTCCTCCGCCACTCGAAGAGCCTGGACACTTGGCAGGGCAGAGAGGTCGACTCTCGGAGCCGCTTGAGCAGAAGAAGAAGATGCAAGGACCATTGTCCCCTGCCCCGGCAGTCCCACCACTTGACTTTTCGAACTCGAGACAGCGGGAGGCCCCTCAAGACGAACCGGGAGGGGAGGAGGTACGCTCCTCTCCGCCAATACCCCTTCGGCAGAGCCTGTCTCAACAATGTCCATCATCGGCACTGGAAAGGCAGGACCTGTATGTCCAGAGGAACCATCAATCGACGTAACCTGAAGGATGTGATGATAGAGCAGATAGGCCTCCTCATAAGTTAAAATTCGACTTATCTTACCAGGGAAGGAGCATGGAGGCTGTAACTCACTCGCAGCTGACGTGGTCTCCTTACATGCAACCTCCAAGTTAAATTCTGCTGGCTCTTCTGTTCCAGCCACCCCAGAGGGAGGTACGACTCGATCAGCGTCATCTTGATGAAATTCAGTAATTTCGGGGATAGGTCCATCGAAACCCCCGTCATCTTGAGTCATGACCTCGGCAACTTGAGATTCCTCTTCTTCTGACACCTACGGGAGGGAAGGAAAATGATTAAAGATCAAAACTGGAAGAAACGAAGAACTGAATAAAAATGGTAGTAGTTCGCTTTACCTCCGAAGCGGGGTCGACCTCCTCGCTTCTCTTCCTTATAGTTAGCCTGCGACGTCTGGTCGCAGCCAACTTTCAAGAGTGAGGAATACCGCCAACAAGGAAAATTTGTCTGCTACACTTCTGTACAGAACCAGGTGCGACGGGTGGCTGATCCACCGCCATCTCATTTAACGAAACAGGCGGCTGATCCGCCCCAACATCCTCCACCGGAAAGGAAGAGTCATCTGCATCACGCTCCTCATCCTCATCATCTGCAGTGGTGGAGTCTGAGTCTGGCACTTCGACTCTATTCTTCTTCTTCTTCCTCGTCTTGGCCCCTTGGGGCTTCTCATCCAAGCCAGTACCAACAATAAAACTGGTACCCGGGCTAAAACCAATGGGGACCTTGTTCGCCATGACATGGTACAAGGCCGCCATGTACAAAACCTCTACCGATGCCTCAATGGCAGGAACCGAGAAAGTGGCATTGGTATTAAATGTATCATAGTAATACCAAGCCCTGATGCTGTCAAGGAGGCTACCTTCAAAACCCAGACAAGAACTGGGACTGTCCAGAAAAAGTTGGTTGTACCCAAACTGACGAACAAACCTGCTGGGCAGGTAAGGTTCTAGGAAGACAATATTACGGTTGTGGTATACCAAGTGGGCGGGGCGGATGTTATGCAACCACAAAAGCATCTGGCCGTCTAGAAGTTGAGGAGGACCAATACCATCGAGATGAACATCCGTTATTTTCTCAGCAGTGAAACGAGGGACGGATACGAAAAAGTTGTACCTATCTGCTCTCGCCAGCGCCATCCGGCAGGCACACATGGTATCATACTCCCAAGGCTCCTTGCGATAACAGAAGATAAAAGTGTCATCAGCAATCACGCCATCTTCAGAACTCGGTCTCATTAAAGACCGGTAGTGCATTAGTAGCCACCCCATCAAATAATGATAGGGCAGCTCAGTCCTTTCAAAGTCTTTTGTCACCTCGCGGGCGATGACGTTGGACGTAAAATATGGAGGCCACGGTGTATGCTGTACACCATGGCCGGGAGAAGATCTAGTTTCACTCTAAAAACTAGCTTTACCGCAGGGAAAATAAAATTACGGCTGATCCTTTCAATAGAACCAGCTCCTCCTGAGACTACGCAATTCCGCAGCCATACCATCAAAAATCCTGCTAGGAGTGCCTTCTCTGACAGCACTTGGGTATCCTAATAAAAATAACCAAAAGAGTCGGTCTGGCTCCCAAATTTGTCGCTGGTGGAGGCCACCCTCTTTTGTCGACGACATCAAAGCCTGGACCGCCTCCCGGGATTGAGGACTTGGGGAAGTAACTCGGCCTGAGGCTCCCGTCGAGAAGAGATAGTTCACCCAGTCCTTAGTATAGGAAGCATTCCCTTCCGAGCTGCTTTCCTTCTTGGCTATCTGCTGGCACGTACTATAGTGGCACAGTATTTCCTGATAACTAGCCATAAATCCCGGGTATCGTTCTTCCAGCTCTTCGAACTCCTCATTCGTAGGAGTGTATGCTTCAAAAGCTTCATCCCCCCAAGGATGTTTGGAAATCGCATGCATCTCATGGAGTGAAAGTCCCATTTCCCCTACAGGGGTATAGAAGGTTCCCGTACGGCAGTTGTACATCTCCAGCAAAGCCATGAATAACTTCTTGTTTACAGGTAAGCCGTGGCTGGTGCCCCGAATAGCGTGATAAAGACCAATCTCATGCAGAAAAGTCTCATACTTTTGCGAGATCCACATAGACAGATTGATCCATGAGAGGATAGGATGTATCCAACTTGGGAGTGCCAACCGGCCGATTGGATAGGAGCCTTTCCGAGCAAGTTGGTTCAGGAAAGTATCGGCTGAAGAAAACGTGAAATTGGGACCCAGCACATTCAAGAAAGCACCCGGGGCCAATCCCATTACATAACGGCTGGCATGCACCTTGCCCGCACACACTGACTTCATGCTATTGTTGTAATGGATGTCGCCCACAAACATTCCATTCCATGTAGGAGTCAAAGACTCTTCCATCTTCCTGTCCAGCGGGAACATATTGAACCAAGATAGTGGGAAGTGACGCTCCATTTGAAGGATGCGGATCGTAATCCCGTTAGAAATGAAGCTCCAGTTCTCCGATATATCCAGAACTTGACTGTTCTTCACAGTCAAAGCGTCTCCAAAGAAGAATGCAGGTTTCAGGTACTCTCCTTCCAATTTTTCCGAATTCATCATGGCACATAGGAAGTGGAAAGGTTGGTTCTTGAGGGCATTTATCCTCGTCAAAGGCTCGTCACTAGGAAGCTGGTCCGCCACATACCAAACTATCTGATCGTACCTATAGCCCATAGCGGCCTGAGCACGACCCACTAGAGGTTCCTCCGTAGCGTTAACTGGGAAATTCACTGAAAAAACAAGACAAAAGAAAAATAAGTCAAAAATATGGACAAAGAGAACCGATGGGTGCTTTCGAGCTTATGCAGCTCCAACTTAATGGAGCCTCATGCGGCTCAACTCAGAAAAACACGTATGCGGCTCCGATCAGCAAAGGTTCATGCGGCAGTGCTCTCATATGGCTCTCAGAGTTCGGATAAGTTCACACTGTTCATGCGACAAAAAAATTCGTACGAGTCTATGCGGCTTAGCGCAGCCTATGCGGCTTCGTTGACGAAGTGCGTATGCGGCCACATCAATGATTCTTATGCAGCTCGCGGCTTGATCATGAGATGTACATGCGGCACACATGAAGATGAAGGCTCGCGCATAAAATATGCGATGTAGCCATGATATTTAGGGTTCCAAACTTATGCAAAAGTTGTTGCCATCGATAGCGGGGTGGACGTCGGGGTGAACTACGGACACGACAGCTGGCGGAGGAGCTGCCATATTCGTCGTCGCAGAAGCAGCTTTCTTACCCTTCGCCGTCGATGAAGATGCTGCCTTCTTCGCCGCAACAGTCTTCTTGGGAGCCATTACTATGATCAGAGAAGGAGGACGAAGACAAGAGAGCTAGGGCAATAGCAGAAAGTAAAAGAAAGTCTTTCCAAACATCCTGCTATTTATAGGCAGAACCCCAATGGACCGACGCATTGAATCATGTGCAGTATAACTGACTCTTCGGTTATCAAGGCGATCTGATTATTTAAGTCTAAACTCTTGGGATCCTGCCCCAAAAAGCGGCCTTGAATCTGACAGCAAATCAAGGATAATCAATACAAAATATTTGCACACATGGCATGAAGATGTGGCAAGGAGCCCATGCGGCTCAGATGGCCATGCGGCTCAGATGGACATACGGTTGGGACGACCATACGGCTCAGATGGCCATGCGGCTGAGGGGGCTATGCGGCTGAGACACCCATGCGGCCAGAACATCCTATGCAGCCAGAGGAGTTTATACATAGCCATGCTTCTTATTCAAAGTATTTCAATTTTGCAAATTAAAAACTTTGAAGGGGGTCTTGTAGAAGCATAGAAAAGAATAAAGAAAGGTTCATGCGGCCATGGATCCCCATGCGGCTCAGAGATCCCATGCGGCTCAGAGAGCCTATGCGGCTCAGGGATCCATGCGGTTCAAGAGTCCATGCGGCTCGAATAATTCCATGCGGCCCAAAGAGGAGCCACGTGGCCTTCAATAGCTCTTCCCTTCGTCTTTTACTGCATTTAATGCCCTGACGGCTGACAGCTCTGACAAATCAAAACTTTGACAAAAAGGCGCAATAATGACTGACGTAATGGCGCGTTCCTAGGAAAGAGGAGAAAATCTTCTCATAGCTGGCAGAATCCATCAAATCCTGAGGCATGCGGCTGCGGCCGCCCATCTTCATGCGGCTGCATCTATTATGCGGCCGCCCATCAGCATGCGGCCGCATCTCTTATACGTTCGCCCATCACTATGCGGCTGCCCACTCCCATGCGGCTGTCCATCTTCTTGCGGCTGTTCATCCCCATGCGGCAGCCCATCTTCATGCGGACATTTAGTCTCATGCGGCCCACTCATCTGCGGCTCTGCCAAGATAACTCAGTAGAGACATGTGGCACTTTTTATGATAATTGAGACACGTGGCAGTCCTATCTTTCTGGAATTCTGGGTGTTAACAAATCCTAATCAGATTTGTTGCAATAAGTGCCCAGATCAAATCAAATCAAGCAAATTAGACACGTGACAGGCCATTACAAGTCACGAATATTCATGGCAATCAACATTTATTATCCACAGAGATTTAATGTAATCACATTAATTGCTTAAATCTATTATATGCAAGATGGACGGCCCAGATTAATTAACTTTCAGACCACCGACTTTTGAGAATGGGCAATTATTGCAAACCCTAATGATGCCCCCCACTCTTATAAATAGCAAGGTGCCATTACCTTGCAAAAAGACCCCGGCTCGGATCCGGAGAGAATCAGAGAGAGAATATACATAGATCGAAAGGAGAGAGGAGCATATACAGAGAGACCAAAGAGAGCATTTCTTCATCAACGCCAAGTACTTCTTCTCTAGAGCCAAGGCTGCATCCGATCGTCCAAGGAGTAAGGCAGAGCTGCCGTCGCTTTCCCGAGCCTCTATCGTCACCCCCCAGAATCTAAAATAAACAATTATACTTAGATTGTTGTACCTAGGTTTTCGTCCCTAGGCTTTCTTTGTACAAGCGAGTTTGTATTGTGAGTCTAAGTTCAGTCCTCCGATAATTGTTCTATTCTTTTACAATCAATGGCAAACAACCAAGGCTAACTAAGACTAGCTATATCTAATCTAGGTTAGGTCCAATCTAGGTTAAGGCTAATAACAATCACATGGCAATCAATTAAATAATATTAAATCACACCATTAAAAATAATATATATTAAATTCCAAATAATTATAATAAATTCAAGATAACCAAAATACCCTCAAGCTAAATGTACTAAACAAAATCTCTACCCACATGGTTAGGCACTAGGGCAGACAGTCACTACGGCTTCACTAGCTGCACATCAAAATCACAAGTCATGATATTTAAATAGTTTTTAAAATGATTAAAAATCACCAAAAATTATATTATTATTTAAATATCATAATTAAATAAATTAAAACACAAAATTTTAAAATTACCCTCATTTTAGAAACTGGGTGTTACAGGAGGACCCAGCTCTAGCTGATGACATTACCCCCACTACCTAGACTAGCTTAGTTAGGCCTTATCTTACTTGTGTTGTCTTGAGGCTAGTAGTTAGACTTTATTTATGTCTTTGAGATCTGAGTTGTATATATATTCTTTCATATTCAGTAGCTGAGACTTGTATTTCTGGATATTTATTGAGATGTTATCTTAGACTTTCTGATCATCTGTATTTCTTTGAGTCCTATATCATATCGTGCTTCTTCTTTCTTAGTTGTGATTGAGTTTACATTCTGCTATATCACCCCATTCGGGGAGCATAAACTGTTTAGAATTATATTGTTAGATGTTGTGACCTAGGACAGCGTTCTACCGCCGATACTGCGGCGTAGGCTAGACGTACCCACGTCTCGTGCCCTTACTCTAGGGTACAGGTCGTGACACGCAGATCTGAAGCAAAATTAGGATACACTCGATCAAAGTGCTTCCACGCTTCTCCATCGGATGGGTGATCCAATACTCCTTCAATCTGTTCTCGCATGTGCCAACTCATATTTTCGGCCGTCTCTTTCACCATAAATAATCTTTGCAACCGCGGCGTTAAAGGCAAGTAGTGCATTGAATCGGTCGGTCTTCTTGCACCGGTAGACCTTCCTGTACTAGTTGTCTTATAGCGATCAACACCACAAAATCTGCACACATCTGCGTCCTTGTCGTCTTTGTAGTACAGCATGCACCCATTACGACAAGAATCAATTTTCTCGTATCCTATCCAGAGCAATCTCACCATCCTCTTAGACAGGTAGAAGTCTTTAGGTAACTTAGCATCCGTCGGCAAGATCTCTATAATCAACTCCAACACTCGGTTGTAGCATTCTTGCGACATGTTAAAATCTGACTTAATGTTCAACAGTCTTGTAACCACATCCAACGGTGAATGATCCTCACAACCAGGATAAAATGGAGTCCTTGCATTCTCCAGCAACTCCATGAACTTTGCAGTATCGACATTCGGTGCCTCCTCAGCTGCATCATGAACAAAACTAGGCCCCGCAGTGTCGAAAACAATGTTCATGCACTCGTCATCGTATGCATGATTATCTGAAACAAAATTAGGTCCCGCATACATATACGGCTCAACATAAGGCTCCGGCTCTGATGCTAAAGACACAAGTTCTCCGTGTGCGGTCCACTGATAGTAATTAGGCGTGAAACCCCTCGAGTACAAATGATATGTCACTTCCACTTCTGAATAATATTTTATGTTATAACATTTTACACACGGATACTTAATTTTGGTGCCGTCCATGTACTGAGGGAACGCCTTAGCAAACTGCAGGAACTGCTCTACTCCCGCTATGTATTCATCCCGCATACCACACATATTATCAGGACGACGATTGTACATCCATGAATGATTCCGCAAGTAGTAATTTATATCCATTTGGAAATAATTCTACAAAGATGGACACATATGTTCACCGCAGTAACTAGTCAAGCCTAATACATAGATGGGGTAACACATCAAGATCTCTCTTTTATGTTACAGATGTTAGACTGTGGATGGGGTAACATGACAAGGTTCTAACATATGACTGATACATAGATGGGGTAACACATCAAAATCTCTCTTTTATGTTACAGATGTTAGACTGTGGAGTTAAGCCTAATACCTAACTAACATGCACTAACTGACAATAAACACTAACTCACATACAACTGATTACTAACTCTGATACATGGGTTACTGCCCTCTCTAACTGACACATACACGCACACTGAATCTAACCAAACCCCAAGGGGCTAAGCCCCTTCCATGAACACTCACTAACTGACATTCACTCATGGCTAAATGGCCAAGTGACCAACCAGAAGCTAGGGGGTGTCCCCCTCACACTGAAACTCTAACTGACACTCTAACACAAGACACTCATACCACTGAAAATCCTCACTGATACTTAGGGACTCAAACAGGATACTCAACTGACACTGACTGATACTTCACTCAGTCACACATAATTTCACAAGTGAGCTCACTGACACTTGACACTACACTGATACTGACACCAACACACTACTCGCTCTAGATCCTCTTGACACTCACAAACTTAGGTGTGCTGCTACACTAAAGCCTCTAATCCTTATGAAACATGGACTAATACACTTGGGTATTGGCTCAAAGGCCTATGTCCAAATGGCAAGCCAAGATGGCTGTGCCTGAGCCCACACTGCAGTGGCCAAGGCCAAGGCAATGTGCCAAGGCACACTGCCTACTGCAGTGGCCAAGTGACCTGGCCATACTGCCTGGCCAAGCCCGAGCTCACACTTCTCTTCTGCTACAGCCAAGTGGCCTGCCAAAGCCAGGATGGCCTCCTCACAGCAGGTCATCACTCAACCATGGCCAGGGGCATTTCCTGCTGCTAGTGCAATGCTAAAGCATGCTACCACACTTAATCAACAGCAAAGCACACCCTATTTTCCAGAAGAGTGATAATGAATTCAAATGAATTACTACATGTGGGTTAGATTCAGTGTGTGTGTGTTCGTGTGTGTTTTCGTGTGTGTGTCTGTGTGTGTGTGTGTGTGTCTCTCTGTGTGTGTGTGTGTGTGTGTGTCTGTGGGAGAAGAGGAGGAGGAGGAGGAGGAGGGAGAGGAGTTCGGTTAGGATTTACCTGAGGAAGAGGAGGAGGAGCTCGAATTGGGGGAGGAGGAGCTCGACGGGGGGGTACGGGTCGCCGGGAGGGAGGGAGTCGCCGGGGGGGGGGGGGGGGGGGTAGAGGGTCGCCGGAGGTCGAGGGGGTCGCCGGGGGGGGGGAGATTTTAGAAAGTTTCAAAAAAATTTGAGTGAGGGGAAAAAAGGAAACAGCGTGCCCTAAGTAAAAACTTTAGCGACATCACGAGATGACATCGCTCAACGTTGCCAACTAGTGGCGTATAGCAACGACATTTTAGGACGTCGCTAATTTCGTCGCTACATCAGCAACGTTTACCGACGAACTTGCGATGCAGGTTCCCATTTAATAAACTATAGTCGCTCGACGTCGCTATTGGTCGCTTTTGGCGACTAATAGCGACGTATTAGTAAAACGTCGCTAAACTCCCAAAAATTAGCGACGTTCATTCTTGGAGTCGCTAAATTCGTCGTTGATTTGACTTATTTTGGTAGTGTTAACCGTTAATTTGAATGGTTAAAATCAACGGTCAAGATTAGATGACTTAAACAAGATCCAACCGTTGTTAACATAGGGATGCAAGGGAATGCAAAAAATGAGGGAATGTGGATCCCTCCTCTCTCTCTCTCTCTCTCTCTCTCTATATATATATATATATATATATATATATATATATATATATATGTGTGTGTGTGTGTGTGTGTGTGTGTGTGTGTATATGTTTTTATGTATATGTTTTTATATGTATATGTATATTTATATGTACAACACACACACACACACACACACATGTTTTTATATATATGTTTTTACATGTATATGTATATTTATATGTACAACACACACACACACACACACACACACACACACACACAGATATATATATATATATATATATATATATATATATATATATATATATATATATATATATATATATATATATATATATATATATATATATATTTTACAGATATATATATATATAGAAAAATTCTACAATACATCTCGTGGAAAAAGTTGTATCGATACATTCCAAATCTGAACCATTGGATGTTGATCCAATGGTTCGGATTGAGATCAAAAGTCAAAATCAGCATTAATGCTGATTCAGATTAATAGAGTAGGGAACATCATTTAATGCTAATTTGACTTTTGACCTCAATCCGAACCATTGGATCAACATCCAATGGTTCAGATTTTGGATGTATCGATACAAATTTTTTCATGGAATGTATTGTAGAAGTATATATATATATATATATATATATATATATATATATATATATATATATATATATATATATATATATATATATATATATATATAAATATATTTTAGAACAATGGCTAAAGCCTTCATTGAAAATGACCTCTAGCCTAGTGGTTAAGAGAGATGCATGCGGCCCAAGTGGTCAGAGTTCGAGCCCCAGTGGAGGCGAGTTTGACACAATTACCCGTTGCTTCAATATATATATATATATATATATATATATATATATATATATATATATATATATATAGCAAATGACCTCTAGCCTAGTGGTTAAGGGAGATGCATGCGGTCCGAGTGGTCAGGAGATCGATTCATATGAAAGAAGATAATTATGGCGAACGCTTCCACCGGTAATCGATCTCCTGACCACTCGGACCGCATGCATCTCCCTTAACCACTAGGCTGGAGGTCATTTGCTATATATATATATATATATATATATATATATATATATATATATATATATATATATATATATATATATATATATATATATATATATATATATATATTGGTGAGGCATGTGGTTGGAGTGGTTATATTTTGTGGGGCGTAGCCTAACAGTAGTGGTGGGGGGCTGCTAGTAAGGAGACCCAGATTCTAATTTTCGCTTGGGCGCCGGCTGGGTAGTTTTGTCTATTTACTTCTCTTACCAGCGGGGCCCTAGTCAGCTTGGGGTCCCCAAGTTAGGTGATGCCCATAGTTAGCCATGCGGACCTGCGTGCCCACTCGGCATTGCTGGTAGGTGACGTGCGGGTACCCCCTGGCGACTGTGGGTGCGGTTGGGTGGGGTGGGGGGGGGGGGGGGGGGATGGGGGAGGCGGCGGCTCCACTTTGTTTCTTTTTTTCTTTTCTTTTTCTAAATTAATTTTTGGGGTTTATTAAATGAAATAAATGTCAAATTAATTTTTAAAAAAAGAAAAATAGGGGGGGGAAAAAATCTAATCTTTCATTCTAGGGATACCATAAAAATTTGGGGTTCAACATCCTACCCAATATTTTTCTAAAAATGTTAGTCTCTATTAATTATTATTAAATTATTTTTTGGCTACAATAATTCCTAATTAATTCTAGGGAATTCTATAATTACCAAACCACTTTCAATGCACATCTAATACGTTTCTATGGCTTCTAATCCCTCATTAGCTCATGCTATCTACCGTTGCACTTCCAATGTTCTAGTTTATCGATTTATGGTTTTGGGTAGTATATGTTACATGTTAAATAACAGAGTACTAAGGACGTTGTTCGATGATCGGAGGAGTCATGAAGGAATCAAAGCAGTATATAAGGTGTTGGAAACAACCAAAAATATATAGACGATATACGATGACATACTGCCGGTATACCGACGAAAAACAGAAAAGCACAGAATTGTTTCATTGGATTCGGTACCTGATTTCTGTTCAAGTATATCTTCGACATATCATCAGTATGCCACTGGATCATGGACAATTGTATATCAGGAACTGTTCCGACCTAAAGGGCTTGTTTTCTACTATCAAAATTGTCTACGACTCATTGCCTCTTCAGTCCTAGGACTCATTGCCAAAAGACATGGAGTCTTGAGGACTTGAAAGTGTTCTTGAACAAAACAAAATTTTTAAGGAGGTCATTAGAAGAGTTTTCAAGGAAAGAATGAGAGAGCTTGTTGGAGATTCAGCAAGAAGAGGATTTTGATTAGTATTTTTTTTTTGGTTGATTCAATAAGGTGTTTCTCCATCGAACCACGATAGTGTTGTCAATTTGTGTGTGTTGTTATTGTTGCTATTTTTTTGGGTTATTTATTTCTAGTTTACTTCTTGCTAACATTACACGTATGACACCACAACATAATATATGGTAAATGCCAAACATAGATGGCCATTCAATTTCCGGACATTCCGCAGCGTCTGCCACAGGTTGCATTGCACCGTTTTGGTCCATCACAGAGTGGTAGCTTCTCGTGAGTTGAATGGTCATGTTCCCTCAATAATTTAAAAATAAGGGGCGTATGTTTTTTAAAATAAATAAATAAAAGGGAGTCTTATGTGCCAGCTACCGGCCCCTCACATTTAGAATTCGTAAGCAATGATCCCTGCAGTAGCCGACTACAGACACGGTTTTGAATGATTCATGCACTAGCGTACAATTGTCGGTTTGACCATCGAGTCTAGTTTTCGCAAGAAGCAAAATCAACTTGGTACTCTTTAGAGCTAATTAGCGTTTAGACATGAGTTTATATCAGTTTAGAATTTTAGTCATGACATGACTAATTAGAGACTTTAGATCCTGAATTTTTATTTTCTATTATATCCTTCTTTTATGTTTGATAATACAATTTTCATATATATGTTAGCTAGGATATAAAAGAAAATAAAATAAAAAATAAAAATTTAGGATCTAAAATTTTTAATTGGCCGGTGAGAACTTAAATTATAAACTGATATAAAATGTAGGATATAATTAGCTCTACTCTTTAACTACTAGCCTACTAGCCAGTTTGGGGCCGCAAGATTGTGATGTGCGCACTTCTATTTGGGCCCATTTTGTACAACTACTATGATATTTCCAACAGAAATATCTTTCAGAAGCAAATTCAACTTGGTACTCTTTTAACTACTAAGCCAGTTTGGAAAACTGGACAACAAGGTTGTGATGTGCACATTTATATTCGGTACATGTATGTTTCCATCAGAAACACATCTTTTTTTTCTTCATGCAATTATATATGTGCCCATAAACTTTATTTGGGAAGGTTGTATTTGAGGAGTACCCATCGGAGAAGAGAGAGCAAAGATGCAAATTATAATTGTCAACTTTTTCAAACTGTAAACTATTGCTTCGAAATAGTTTTTAAAAAGTTCTCGTTTAAGCCATATGTATGTCTGCAATTAATTAAGGAAAAAAAAATAATTTTAAAATTAAATTTTAATCATAACTAAAAATTAGTCTAAATAGACTGTCATAATTAAAAAATTAAAATAAATTAACTAATAGCTTACTATATAACCGATATTATCTAACTATCTACGCATATATGTAAAACAAATTTTGAATAAAATATAGAAAAAAAGCTAGCCACTGGCCCACAGTCGCTTAAAGGTGGCCGTGGCCAAACTTCAACGTGTCCTCTAAGAACATCATTAGTAGTTGGGACTCTCAAATACAATTTGGGGCCTAAAATGTCAAAAAAATAGGTAAATGTAGAATAAGTTGGATTTGTATGAGAATAGTAGAAAATGATAAAGTGAGCTCCGGTCCCAAAGATTGTGTGGTCAAAAATTAATTTAGAAAAAAATAATATAAAGTCTAGAATATAGAAAATTGGGCTCCAAATTAGAACTTACTATATTACGAAACGAGTTCCTACAATCTAGAATTTAGAAATTGGAAGGCTCAATCCTTAGTACATATAGATGAAATGAGATGAAAATTGTAAAAATAAAAATTATGAATGAGACTTACTATTCAATAAAATGAGCTCCTTTATTCTAGATCTAGAACCTAGAAAATAGGATGGATCTTCCTAATGATGCTCTAAAATAGGGGTGTGCATCGGTCGGTGGTCGACCTATTTGGTCCCAACCGAAGTCGAACCGAAGTTAATCGGTTTGAAAATAAACAAAACCGAACCAAACCAACCAAATGGTCGGTTCGGTTTTAAAACCGACCGACTTGGTTCGGTTTGGATCGGTTCGACTTGGTCGGTTTTGATCACATAAAAAATGGACTGTATGTTTTTTTCTTTTGTGAAACCTCCGTCAACTTACACTTTGCAACAGTAAATACAATTCAGCAGCTTCAATTCAACTTGCGCTTTGCAGGTGGAGAAAAATGTCAATTATACATGAAAAAAAATCATATACATTAAACCAAAAGTCCCTTTCATGTGCACATGAGCAATTAGAAAAGAATATGAGCCGCCAGCACTCCTCTTTGAGACTAGAGAGAGAGAGAGAGAGAGAGAGAGAGAGAGAGAGAGAGAGAGAGCTCTTTCAACTTTAACTTGATAAATGGTTGTGATGTGAATAAATGAACCAAACCTGTATAATACAACCCAATGAACCCATACCCAACCTGTCAACCCTAATTATTTAACAAGGATTTGGTTCGGTTCGATTTAGACGATTTTTGACATAACCAAACCGTAAACCGAACCGAACCGGTCGATTTTGAAAAAATTGAAGCCGAACCAAACCAACCGAACCATCGGTTCGGTTTAAAACCAATCGATTCGGTTTGACTTGGCTCGATTTGGTCGATTTGACTTAATTGTGCACAGCCCTACTCTAAAATATGCTCCAAAAACTATTTTTTTTTTTCCCAAAGAACCATGCATGCATTAAATAATCCTTCCAGTAGCCAGCTGCTCCTACGGGTTATACTTATAACTCATGCATGCATTATAACCTCTCAACCATGCTATTTGGCACATCTAGCGGGAAAAAAACTTTCATACCGAAGAGGACAATCAAAGTTTTGATACCTCCATGTATGACACACGGACCTCTTTCCTCTTCGTAAAACATGTAAACACGGTTAAATTCGACGGAGCAGCAAGACGGAGCACTGAGGAGGGTGGGAGAAATTTGAATCGTCGGTGGACTAGGAGGAAGAGCCGGTGGAGCGAAGGGCGAGTGGGGCCCGCTCCGGCGACACCGCCGTGCTCCGCCATGCGTGCACATTGGGTGAGCGAACCAAATATCATTTTTGATAACCTTTAGTACTATTATATACAAACTTTTCCTCAGTTAAGGCCACAATCACTTTTGAGCGACTGTGATTAATATTTCTCTAAAATATAGATATGTTAACTCACGTAAATTTACTAGTATACTTTAGAAGTTGAAATTATCATGTGTATCCTATGATTAAGATCTGGTTGATGTGATGACAGCCTATAACTAAGATGTTGTTGATGAGGCTGATACTCGTAAGCCCGGGAGTCCCAATTTTTATCGCTACTCAAGATGAATTATAATGTTCAACCAATTAGAAATGATATTTCTGCTTGTACTATATATCGCTGCATGTAATAAATGTTCCACATAATTTCTAACGCCTACAAATAAGAAGATATAAAATTAAGAATAGAAATTTAAGAGTTTGGATTCGAGGTACGTTACAAAGTTGTTCTTAGAATAGAATTTCGATCCCACAAACAGTGCAACGGGTTTCAGACGATTTATTCCCGAGATACAACGAATCTTTTGATCCACAGCACGCCGTGCACCCGGTAGTGAATCCCACGAACGATCTCAGCCTTTGTCCGGAGAAAGTGTTGGACGGGGGAGGAGTTGAACGGAAGAGAAAGGTTCTGGTTGCATTTCTAGATCTTCTGTGTGAACAGTTTTTCGAAAGAGAGAGAGAGAGAGAGAGAGAGAGAGAGAGAGATTTCTTCATATCAAAAAACAGATAAACTGTTTTGATTTTAAAATAAAATCTCTTTGGACTACCATTCGTGTCCAAAAAAAATCTTCCGTGATCCACAAATTCCGTAACGGGATTACGTGATAACAGGTCTACGGAAGACCAGACAACCGAATCAAAAAGTTTCAAAAATTAAAACAAAATAATTTTTAAATGAGTTAAAAAGTTACCTTTATATCCTTTGTCCGGTCCGCGGTGCGCAAAAGTACACGACAAATAAACGCGTCAAAAATGTACACTAAATCGTGCATCAAAAACGCGTCAAAACCTTTTGATGGGATGTAATCCATCTCCTACAAAATCCACTTACCCACTAAGGAGGACAAATCATTATATGCAAAGAAGAATTTTTTCTCCTTTTCTATGTGGGACTAAAAGAAATGATTACTTTTTAAATCACATTGGAGTTGCTTTTCAAGCAACAAAACCAACAATAAACTTGTCGGTGATCAATAAAACATTTCATTGTTTTCCATTAATAATGTTTTTCTTATTATTGTATAAACTGATTTTTTTTACATGATGACGTTATTACAAGGGCAATGGATTTGGATAGTCATAAGATGACGGATGAAACCCAAAATTTGTATAATCTCTCTCTAAATGTCCTCAAAGAATGGAACAAGTACTACCGGGACCCTATGCAAGACACTGACCCTATATGTCACTGGTTAGTTGACACCATAGCAATGGCGTGTGCAGTTCAATGAATCACTTGCACAAGGAATCACAAATGTAGAATACAACATTTCAATGTTGTGTTCTAGCATGTCAGTAGGATAAATGACCTTTCTACTTGCGAATGTCATCGCACCTCCTGGTCATGATTGTTGGTATTTTTATCTTTGGACTAGAATAAAATAGTCTCACATCGACTACACCATCAAGTTGGTATCTCAATATAATATTTTGCATGTGTTGATGTGTGCACATGAGATGTGGTGGGACACATGTGGATGCTATTTGGGAGTATTTTCCTATAAGGAAAAAAGGATTAACTCCAAAGTATGTTACTTTTTTTCGTTCGAATTCGGACTCGGATACGGGCTCAAGGATGCATCGGACTCGGACACGGGCTCAAGGATGCTTCGTGCATGTATGGAGGGGTGGGCGTGGACTGGCACATGAATAACTCTGAATAACAATGCTCCAAACAGCTACTTTCTTTCCATCTAATATCTATTTTGGGAATAACAATGCTAACTCCACTTTAGTGCTCAACTTTAGCGGTAAGAGAATTGAAGAAAAGTACGCATAAATCAATATCTAAAAAATTACAAAGAAAGCCAACGTAAACACAATCACTTTTGACGAGAAGAATCTTTGCAAAACAAAATCATAGAACGATAGGAGTCCACCCCTGAAAAAAAACTTTCACTAACAAAATAAAAGATTATACCATCTACAAACTTCTCCACCGATCGAACTGGATCACCACAAATACTCAAAGCAATGAAAATGGATTACAGGATGTTACCAAGGTGAGAGGACAAGAACGAGTCAACTATGATCTCCCCGAAACCCTCTATCTTTGAAATAACAACCAATCCTTACATTCTCTTCTTTGAAAGTTGCAAACTTGAGAACTCTCTCTTTGTGATCTTGTGTTGTGTGAATTTGGCCTAGTAATAACCTATTTAAAATGTCCAATCCTGTAGGCTTATGTACTGTTGATTTGGATCCAACAGTTCTAATAAAACATCAATTTTTGCCTTCAGTCCTGACACCGGTATACAAAAAAAAAAACTTTCTTCAAAGAACCTTTCTGGAACAAAAATTGTAACAGAACGGTATACCAGTGGTACACCGACACTTACAGTGGTATACCACTATAAATCTCCTAAAATTTCTAAAAATAAAATTTTAATTATTTTAAATTATATATATATATATATATATATATATATATATATATATATATATATATATATATATATATATATATATTGTTGGGAAAGAAACGCAGAAAACCTTTCCCCAAACTAGAGAGTACCTGCGAGAGAACTGAGTAAACAACGCACAAACCAAAACACCAAACACAATCACGCAGACACAGAGAACTTTTGACGTGGAAAACCCTTGCGGGAAAAACCAGGGGACGATCAGAGTCCAACCCTGAGAAGCCTCCACTAATGAAATAGAAGAATTACACCCTCTACAAACTTCTCCCGATCCAAATCGGATCCCCACAACACTTGGAAGCAAGAGCAATGATTACAAGGCTACGAAGAACAAGAACGACGAGTAGAGATTACCCGAATCCGATTCTCCTTCGAAAAACACCTTCGATCCTCCTTCTTCTCTCCCAAAGTTGTAATGGCACACTTGCCTCCTTCCTCTCTCTTTTCTTGTGTGTTCTACAATTATGTTACAATAGATTAGGGTTTGAAAATCCTAACTTAACTCCCTAATCCCGCAACAAACCTGGACCGTTTGATTAGATCCAATGGTGAAAAATCATCCAGATTACCGCCTCAGCCCCGACGACACAGAGTTCAGCCAGAACTCTGTGTCGGGCAACCAGAACGAACCAGCAACATTCTGGAACAGCCAGACCGAGTTCGGCCAGAACTCGGCCTGGGACCGAGTTCGGCCCGAACTCGGTGGCTCCAGTCCAGAACCCCCCTTCGGGTTAGCAGCAGCAGCGGCAACTCCTCGTTGCTTACTTCCCGAGCTTCTTCGACATCGAACGGCGCTCGTCGTACTCCGGGATCTTCTCCACATAGGTTGGGAACCCCACCCACTCCAAAAATCTCTCCCTTCACAACTATGGGGAGGATATCGTCATCCCGACGATCTGTCTACAGTACTCAAACTTCTCCCTTGGTAGAATCTTCGTGAACATATCAGCTCCATTGTCATCTGTGTGAACCTTCTCAAGCTCCGCGTCCTTCTTCTCAACCACATCCCGTATCCAATGATACCGAGTCTCGATGTGTTTGGACCGGCTATGAAACGTCTGATTCTTCACAAGGTGAATCGCACTCTGACTGTCGCAAAGCAAAGTGTACTGCTCTTGCTTCAGTCCCATTTCCTGCAGCAGCTTCTTCATCCACAACAGCTCCTTGCAAGCCTCCGTCGCCGTATTGTACTCTGCCTCTGTCGTCGACAAGGCAACACACTTCTGCAACCGCGACTGCCACGACACCGCTCCTCCCGCAAACATCATCATGTAGCCCGAAGTCGACCGCCTCGTGTCTACATCTCCAGCCATATCAGCGTCGGTATACGCAACCAGCTTCGGCTCGTCACCACCAAAGGAAAGTCTCCAACCAGCAGTGCCCTAAAGATATCGTAGAATCCACTTGACCGCACTCCAATGTACCCTTCCACGATTTGAAAGATACCTGCTAACCGTACCAACTGCATGAGCAATATCTGGCCTCGTACACACCATGGCATACATAAGGCTTCCCACAGCTGAGGCATATGGAACCCGCTCCATATCTTCCTTTTCGTCCTCGGTAGATGGACACTGCTCCTCAGTGAGCTTAAAGTGAGCCGCAAGGGGGCAACTCACTTTCTTCGACCCGTCCATACCGAAACACTGAAGTACCCGGTGAATGTACTTCTTTTGGGACAAGTGTAGCAGCTTGGACTCTCTCTCTCTCGGCTGATCTCCATTCCAAGAATAGTCTTTGCTGCGCCCAAATCCTTCATGGAGAAGGCCGCACCCAGTTGGCGCTTCAGCTCCGCTATCCTAGTGGCATTCCAACCGACTAATAGCATATCATCAACATAGAGTAATAAAATAATAAAATCATCATCGGTAAAATACCTCACAAATGTACAATGGTTTGACGTCGTACGTGCATAACCATGCTCTCCCATAAATGACTCAAACTTCCTGTACCACTGCCTCAGAGCCTGCTTCAGACCATACAAGCTTTTCCTCAACCGGCAGACCAAATGTGACTTGTCCTTCTCACAGAATCTCTCTGGCTGCTCCATGTACAACTTTTCCTCAAGATCACCGTGGAGGAATGTCGTCTTCACATCCATCTGCTCGACCTCCAAGTCGAGACTGGCTGCTAATGCTAGCACCACCCGAATAGACGAATGCTTGACGACAGGCGAAAAGATCTCATCATAATCCACGCCTTTCCGCTGACCGTAGCCTTTAACTACCAGCCTCGCTTTGTATCGAGGGCGAGTAGCATCATCCATCTGCTTCACTCTAAACATCCATCGATTCTTCAAAGCCTTCTTGCCCTTTGGTAATCGCACCAGCTCATAAGTAGAATTGGCGTAAAAGGAACTCATCTCCTCCTGCATAGCCTCCATCCACTCATGTCTGTGTTCGTCTTCCATAGCCTCTGTAAAACTTTTGGGCTCTCCCCCGTCAGTCAATAGCACATACTCATCCGGTAAGTATCTCGTAGATGGTCGACGCTCTCTGTCGCTCCTTCTCAATGGAGCCACTGGTGCTGGCTGTATACCAACAGCCTCCTCCCCTTCAGGAACTGCCTCTCCGGCATGCTCATCCTCCTGAGGGACACCCTGACCACCATCAGCAGGCTGATGATCAAGGTTGGAAGCTACTCCATGTACTGGCTCCCCCATAACTGGATCTTCTGCGATGTCGTCTGGAAACTGCTCGAAGCAAAATGACTCTAACTCAGGCAATTCCTCAGCCTCAGAAGACGTCTCGGAATCCTGAGTGTTGGTCATGGTCTGATCCTCGACGAATACTACGTCCCTGCTTCTGTAAAGCTTTTTTTTCCACCGGGTCGTAGAGTTTATAGCCAAACTCATCCCGACCATAGCCGACAAAGATGCATCGCCTCGTCTTCGACTCAAGTTTGGTCCTCTCGTCCTTCGGTACATGCACGAAGGCCTTACAACCAAACGCCCGCAGGTGATTGTATGATGGCTCTTTGTCTTACCATACTTTGTCAGGCACATCACCCTGCAAAGGAGTACTAGGAGACAAATTAATAACATAAGCAGCTGTGAGAAGAGCCTCACCCCAATAACTGCCCGGCAAGTTTACTTCTGACAGCAAACACCGCACCCTCTCCATCAGTGTCCTGTTCATGCGTTCCGCTACACCATTGAGCTGAGGTGTCTTGGGCGAAGTCTTCTGGTGTCGTATCCCCTGCTCTCTGTAATAAGCATCAAAGGGACCGATGTATTCGCCGCCATTGTCGGACCGAACACACAATAACTTCTTGCCCGTCTCTCTTTTAACAGAGGCCTGAAACTCTTTGAAAGTAGGCAACACCTAGTCCTTGGTCTTTAAAGCATAGACCCAAACCTTTCTGGAACAGTCATCAATAAAAGTTACAAAGTAAGAAGCACCACCAATGATTTTACCTTTATAGGACCGCAGACATCTGAGTGAATCAACTCGAGCAACGCCGGCTTCTTTGAACTTGGGTGACTTTGGAAAGATACCCTATTTTGCTTTCCAGCTAAGCAGTGCGTGCACTTCTACAACTTTGTAGACTTGAGCCCTGAAATCACCTTTCTGTTCACCAAGTAGCTCATCCCCTTCTCGCTGATATGGCCGAGCCGCCTGTGCCACAACTCGGTAGACGCATTACTGACTGCGTTTACCTCCTGTGCCCCCTGTGTGCTCCCCTCCATATAATAGAGACTGGACTTCTTGCTTCCTCTGGCAATCACCATCGAACCTTTGGAAAGCTTCCACTGACTGTTCCCGAAGAGACTGAAGAATCCCTCGTCATCCATTCTTCCAACCGATACCAGGTTGAAACGGATATCAGGGACATGACGAACATCCTTGAGAACAAGAACTGCACCCGTCTTCGTTCTCAAATGCACATCTCCAACGATAATCGCCTTCGACATATCTCTATTGCCCATCTTCAACACTCCACAGTCGCCTGTTGTGTAAGTGGCAAATAGTGCCCTGTTGTGAGATACATGCGCTGAAGCCCCTGAGTCCACCAGCCAAGAATTGTCATCGCTGGCGAGGTTTGTGATGACCTCATCACCTACGACGATCACATCGCCTCCGTGCATCGAGGCCGCCGCTGTAGTGTTCTCTTCATGCTTTCCCTTGTCGCCCTTCTTCTCTCTCTTCCAAGCAAAATAGTTCTGCTTGATGTGGCCCTTCTTACCACAATGGTAACACTCTGAGTCCTCGTAACGACCCTTGGACTTCTTCCTGCTCTTGTCTCTGCCACCACCTGGACCCCTGCTTTTGCCCCTTTCGCGGCTCTCTAAAACCAATACCTCTGAGTGGTAGGATGTGGATGAAGTGTCCTGAGAACGTCTCCGCATCTCTTCATTCAGCACCCCGCTCTTGGCAAACTCCAGACTGACCGCGCCCTCTGGAGCAGAAGCGATCATAGATACTCGTACGGTCTCCCACGAGTCTAGCAATGTACACAGCAGCCATAGTCCCTGAACTTCGTCGTCGAACTTGACTCCCATTGAAGACAGCTGGTCAACCACTCCCTGGAAATCACTCAAGTGATCCGTAATAGATGCCCCATCTTTGTACCGCAGACCCATCATTGTCCGGATCAGGAACAACTTGTTTACCCCGGTCTTCTTCGCGTACAAAGACTCCAGCTTATCCCATAACGTCTTCGAGTGCTCAATATTGGCAACCTGGTTATACACGTTCTCGTCAACGAACTGCCTGATATATCCACACACCTGTATATGCTCGAATTTCCAGTCCTCCTCGGATTTATCACTGGGCTTCTCGGATGCAAATACGGGCAGATACAGCTTCTTGACGAACAATAAATCTTTCATCTTGCTCCGTCAATAGTGATAGTTGGTGCCGTTCAGGTTCACCATGCGCACTGGCTTCGCGTCCATCTCTCCTCTCTAGTTTCTGTCAACTCCTGACACCCTTCTGAATTCCAGAACCTGGCTCTGATACCACTTTGTTGGAAAAGAAATACGAAAAACATTTCCCCAAACTAGAGAGTACCTGCGAGAGAATCGAGCAAACAACGTACAAACCAAAACACCAAACACAATCACGCAGACACAGAGAATTTTTGACGTGGAAAATCCTTACGGAAAAAACTACGGAACGATCGGAGTCCAACCCTGAGAAGCCTCCACTAATAAAATAGAAGAATTACACCCTTACAAACTTCTCCCAATCCAAATCGGATCCCCACAACACTTGGAAGCAAGAGCAATGATTACAAGGATACGAAGAACAAGAACGACGAGTAGAGATTACCCGAATCCGATTCTCCTTCAAAAAACACCTTTGATCCTCCGTCTTCTCTCCCAAAGTTATAATGGCACACTTGCCTCCTTCCTCTCTCTTTTCTTGTGTGTTCTACAATTGTGTTACAATAGATTAGGGTTTGGAAATCCTAACTTAACTCCCTAATCCCGCAACAAACTTGGACCGTTTGATTAGATCTAATGGTGAAAAATCACCCAGATTTTTGCCTCAGCCCCGACAACACAGAGTTCGGCCAGAACTCTGTGTCGGGCAACCAGAACCAACCAGCAACATTCTGGAACAGCCAGACCGAGTTCGGCCAGAACTCGGCCTGGGACCGAGTTCGGCCCGAACTCGGTGGCTCCAGTCCAGAACCCCCCTTCGGGTTAGCAGCA
Organism: Iris pallida; assembly: GCA_029216955.1. Lineage (NCBI taxonomy): Eukaryota > Viridiplantae > Streptophyta > Magnoliopsida > Asparagales > Iridaceae > Iris > Iris pallida. Next base: position 1,773,962 of record JANAVB010022800.1, read on the forward strand.
GCAGCAGCAACTCCTCGTTGCTTACTTCTCGAGCTTCTTCGACATCGAACGGCGCTCGTCGCACTCCGGGATCGTCTCCACATAGGTTGGGAACCCCACCCATTCCAACATATATATATATATATATAATATGTATAAAATTTTTAGGATACTTTCAAGTTTAGGTAATTATTTTTAGGAAAAGAAATTAGTAAAATAAAAAAATATTTATAAAAATAAGGCAAACGCTGTTCCCTACTAAAACCCGACCATTCTCTCTTGCTGGGATCAAAGGAAATCTTTTAGACTTGAAATTAAATTATAATCTCTTAAACCTTCTAATCAAATCCCCAACCCAATCTCAAATTCTAATCAAATTCGAGATGATCTCCTATAGATGGAAATCTCATATATATATATATAACCACCGAAATTTATCTCGACTTTCTTTTAGAAACTCTTGAGAAACTTAACCACTCCTCGTGATCGATCCTAGTGTGATTCCCCGATATCTCCCGACCACCTCGGCCGCCTACGCGTCGGACCACTGCCAGAACCATCGAAAACCCCCTCGAGTGCGCGGCCTCCACATCAGACCCGAACCCCAGGTGCCCCAGTTCTTTGTTGTTTTTCTTCATCTTTACTCGACCGTTTCTCTATCCGTAAATTTTTATTGTAGTATAGTTGACCCACTATAAACTATTCAGTTATTTTGGGTTAATTTGCATTATATTTCCATAAAAATTTCCTAGAAAATCAAGAAAAACCACCATAGTGCTTGATAGTTTCGAGAATCAAAACCTTGTTTTAGAAACCCTTTCTCTTCCAAATTATTAGAGGTTTTAAAATTCAGTTTGAACAAATTTGCAGACTATTTATACAGGATTATTTTCCTTCAAATAGTTTAATTAGTTCAAATTAAATCTATATTTAATTTTGTTTGAACTTGAACAAAAATATATTTTTAAAACATTAAAATTTGTGATACGGGATTCGTCCCGATAAACCAGACGACTTCATCATGAACCGATTTTATTGAAAGGTGCGTACGAACTTTTGGTTGGATTTTGAGACAGTTGATCGGATCACCGTTTTGTTGGCCCCACAATTTGATTCAACAAACATTTTTGTGATCGGCTCACCAGAACCGAATTTGGACATACCATTGAGTTCGTATCGTCAAACTGGACTTGCAAACCTAACATGTAGATTTATCACATTTTTAGGTGCAAAGTAGTTCCAACGGCGGACATCGTTTTCATCCGAAATAACCGTTTTGCCTATGTGTCCAACATTGGATTTATGGGTAGTCTATTTTATCTTTTCCAATTATTTCAAAAATGTTGGTGATGTCTATTTCAACATATGAAGATGTTTGCGTCGATTCTATTTTTGGTGCTATTACTAGCTTGGGGAGTTCACCTACTAAACGTCGTTAATTCATCACACCACCTCTAGACAAGTACACCTTTTCATGATGTCTGATTATGTAGTTTTATTTCAGCATGTTTCTTTTATGTATATTTATTTATTATTTATTTATTTTATTTAAAACTGCACATCCAAGTCATACTTAGGTGCAAGCGACCGAGTTAGTCATTTTTATTACTTGTCTTTATTTTATGCATGATGACTTAGTTTTAGAGGAATATCCCATGATTGTGAGATACTGGTATATCTCCTTTGGCTATGACACATGTGTTTCACGAGTTATGAGTCTCATATAGATTTTGGACATGCGTATCGACTGGCCAACGGTACATATGGGACGTACGATACGACTTAACTGCTAATAGAATTGCATATTAGAAGATTTAGCAGTTATTTGTGTAACATGTTGTGGATAGGACATGGATAGGAGCATTGGATGGGGAGGACAGACGCTAGATGCTTGGGCAATGTCGTGTCTAGTCGTGTCATGTCATATTGCGTCGGTTTTTGCTAGTGTCTCATTTTTGTACTACTCGATATTTTCTAGTGACTCACTTGAGAACAACTCATGTACTCGTGGTTAGTCGTGATCAGTTGATTTTCCCTTGCGTTGGATGTCGCCTCGATTGCATTTACCTAAAGAATGGTTAGGAGACCTTTTGGTTGTTGTTTATATTCATTATATCTTAGCATGATATTATGTATCTTGTTACGTGTAACACCCAGTTTTCTGAAATTAGGGTATTTTTGAAAATTTATTATTTTTATTATTTATTAGTGGTATTTTAGTCATGGTATGATTTTCTGGTAATTTTAGTTAAGTTAAACCATTTTCTAAGTCATGACTTATGACTTTGTGACTTTGTTAGTATGACTTAGTATAAACCCTAGTTTTTCATAACCTAGAGACTAACCATGATCATGTGAGCCTAGCCATAGGCTTAGAACACCAAATTAGGGCTTTTTAGCCTAAAGGGTATTTTGGTAATTTTCTAGGAATTATTTGGAATTAATTGTATTTATGTGATTTATTTTATTTTTAATTAGTTGATTAGTGTCATGTTAGCTTCTAACCTAGTTTAGCACAAATCTAGAGGTTAGCTACTAACCTAGAATGACTAAGAGGATAGATATTTGCATTGGTTAAAGTAAGATAAATATCTAGATTTACCTTTATTGATATTTTCCTTAAAACCCTCCAAATATCTCAACCCCTTTACACAAAGTCTTGCCTTAGCCATGAAGGAAGGCCAAGGACACCCCCCCCATGCCATGGCCGGCCAAGGGAACCCCCCTAGCCCTATACCATTCTATATAATCCCATTGCATCATTCATGAACATAATTTACATGAATTTAATTCCTAGAAAATCCTATTTTCTTCAAACACCCACAACTTGATCATTCTTGATCCAAATTCACTCTAGTCTTTTGCATTGGGACCCTACAACATCAAGGGTGTTAAGGGAGGCTAGCAATCAAGAATTTGGAAGCTTTGGGCATCACCAAGTTGAAGGAAGCACACCCCCCTCTTTATTGGTTTTTCATTGGATTTGCACAAATAGGTAAATACCCTCAAACTTAGTTAATATCCTGATTTTTCTTCATAAATGCATGCATGTAGGACTACCATAACTGTGGATCAAATTTGGTGAAAATTAGAGTCGGTTAGGTGTCCGTATCGGACACGTATCCTAAGCTAAAAACCCTTGTTTGTTGAAATGCCACAAAGGATTTGTTTTTGTTAAAATGTAGAACAAATTACATTTTGGGTAGCCCTAGACTAGTAGGTTACAACCCTAACTTACTGAGCACGTTTTCGTGCTGTGTCCGTGTCCAAATTGGACACGAACACACTGTTAAACATCACATTGTGCACACTTTAATCCTCTGCTACCCGATACTGATTTCTCCACGAATTGGACACGTGGACACGTGCCACTTGGCACAGACCTAGGGGCAATGTCTGACAAGACACCCCCAAAGTCTCGTGTCGAGTTGTGTCGTGTCGAGTGAGAAAACTCACTCGCACTGGTCGAGCACATCCTGTGCACGAGTGCACAGACCTCACTGACACGACCTTGTAACTTAGACATGACACAACTTGGACACTGGACCATGACACTGACACATACCCCTAGACCTACCCTACCTACTGACACGAGCACGAGACACAATATTGTGTGTGTCGTGTCCACGAGACACGTGCATCTCTGCACGACGCGGTGCTAAACCGCGTATATCAGTCGAGTTTCCTCGACTGATACGGGTCTCGTGTCGACTCTGTGAGTCACGTGGACACCGTGCAGACACACTGACACCTAGCCTGACCCTAGACGAACCTAGGGACACGACCACGAGACACGAGGACGTGTGTGTCGTGTCCTAGAGCTAGTTGCACACGTGTACGACACTGTATTTGTGAGTGTGTGCACTGTGTTTACCCGATTTGGGTTTTAAGTGTTTGGACACGCCGTGTCATGTCGTGGTGGTTTGCCATTGACACACATGACACGTATATGTATGGGGCACAAGTTACCAACCAATAGGATCGAGCCTTAGCTCGGTTTCGGGTGTGTAAATCGAGTTACCTAGTATCGAGTACACTGTGCACAGTTCCAATTTTTGGGTTTATTCCAGTTTTGCAAAATCGAATTTCAAATCGATTCTGATTCTGATTTATACATGTATTAGTGTATTTCTAGTATATATATACGTAGTATATATGTATGTGAGAGTGTGGGTGAGTTTTAAGGGTTTGTAGTAGTGTATATGTGTAGTTGTGGTGTATATACATATATATGTATATATGTCATTGTGTGTGTGTGTTTGGGGGCATTTCCTGTCCAGGAATTCTGGAACCCTTTCCCCCCTTGCTGTGTACAACAGCTCTCTCTCTCACTGTCCTCTTCTCTCTCTCTCTCTCACTCTAAGTCTTTTACCCTCTCTCTATATATATATGTAATATATAAATAGGTTTTATATATATATATATATATGTATATATATATATATATATATATATATATATATATATGATATATACATTTTGTATTAGATCATTGTGTCATTTTATATATATATGTGAGTATGGGTTTTGGTATTGTATATAGAGTGTTCATATTGATATAAAGGTAGTAGGTAGATAGTGTCCATCTATATATATAGATATATATATATATATAAAATATATATATATATATATATATATATATATATATATATATATATATATATATATATATATATATATATATATATATGACTTCTAAATATAGGTTAGATGAAAACCTATAACCATTAGCCTATGGCCTAAGCTACTAGCCTGTGGCATAGGGGCTAACCCAAATTGACCCTTGTTGACTAAGGGTTGACCAAAGTCAACCTTAGGTCAAACTTGACCTAGTTGACCTAGATGGAACTTAAATTAACCTAGAATGACTAGTTTGACATTGGTTGACCTAACTTGACTAGTAGACTAGTTTGACTAGATAATTGACCATTGTTGACCAAAGTCAACTATAGGTCAACCATGACCTAGATTGACCTAGAAGTGGTTTGGATAGACTTAAGAGGACTTGTTGACTAAGTTTGACTAAACCCTAGGCTATTAACTAGTTGGCTTAGGGTTGACCTATATATGAGTATACTATTGTGACTTGGGTTTTGTGGAAGGACTTATGTATGGGTTAAGTTAGATACTTAGAGTCAAGTCATGACTTGAGATTGGAATATGGGATTAGCTTGAATATAGGATTAAAGTTGGTATTATATATATATGTGTGGTATACTTGTATAGGTATTGGTTATACCTTAACCTTGTGGTATTAACTTAGATAGTTGACCATTGACCTAATCACCTTGCTGACTAGTCTTTGTTTGACCCAAAACCTTAGTTGGTCTAAGTTTGACCTAGACTTGACCCAGATTGATCATGTTGACTAGTATTTGACTAGTTTGATTAGAATGTTGACCAAGAGCTGACTTTAACCTAGATTTGACTAACCTTGACTTGTTTGATCTTGTTTGACTTTATTTGACTCAGTTTGATCCTCTGTGACCTAGTATGACTTCCTGTGACCCAGTTTGACTATTGAGTTGACCAAGAGTTGACTTTTGACCAGATTGACCTAGAATCATGTAGTATGCATTGTATACTTTATTTTATCATTGTGGATACATTGTGACTTATATTGCTCTGATTAGGAGCCATACACCTCTCTTCAGACTGTATATCCTCTTCAGACATTCAGTTATCAGGCGAGTACATTCTCTGACCGTTTCATACTTGTTCAGGCTTTACTTCTCGCTCTAGATTACTTTACTTGATGCTATCACGTTGGTAACATAGATTGGTACTATATGGATCTTTACATGAGATGTTATCCCCCTCAGGAGCATCGGGTACTTCATGTTATATGTGTTTCACTTTCATCATGTACTCCTGTGCTTCCATCATACATGTGCACTCATGTGATCATGTACTCTCATGTTCACAGAGCCCTCATGTATACTATCATGTGCACCCTTTCATGGGCCCCATGTGATATCATGTATAATAACGTAACTTGTATAGATCCTTGTGTATTGATTGGGGTAACGGGGGAGTAGAAGTGGACATGTGAATAATTCCAAAGTAGTGTAATCATGTGCAAACTCAGTAGTGTAATCATGTATAAATTCTAGCTATTCACATGCCTATCTTGTACTCTACATCACTAGTCACTTATAGTTCTCTATATACAGTAGATATTTCATTATAGCTATCTCTTTTACAGCGTATATTTCCTTTCAGCATTTTCTGTATCTTACTCTATTGCCTGTATCGTATTTCCTAACCTGTTATGAACTGTGTGAGATGTATTGTGCTCGTTCCTGTCCTGACTGGACCTGTTGAAAATATTACAGAGGATGAGGATGAGGCCCTGGTGACTACCTATTATGGAGCAGGACTAGATGATACTTATGTTGTGGACCCTCAGCAGGATCCACCTGCAGCTGAGGATGTTGTCCCAGTAGTCTAGGCTAGTTTAGCTGGACAGTCTTTCGGTATTATCTTTTTATCTCATATTCTGAGTTGTATTTTGAGATGTTGAGATATATAGACTCTTAGACCTATTGTATTATGAGTTGACATTCTGGTGTTATGTTATCCTAGACACTTGGACATTTTCATCTATTCTACTGTTCTTTTTGAGTTACTGTCTATCTATCTATCTTTCATTCTTCTACCCTAGATGTGATTGAGATGTATATTGTTATGTCACCTCCATTCGGAGAGTATAAACTGTACAGGTACTTTTATATTGTTAGATGATTGACCTAGGACAGCGTTCTACCGCCGACACTGCTGGCGTAGGCTGGACGTACCCACTTCTCGTTCCCTTACTCTAGGGTGCGGATCGTGACACGTTTTTAGTGGTGGCCCATGCAGGTCGAGTTTATGTAGTGGTATTCGAACTAGAGTATCACTACAGCCTGCGATAGGATTTGAGGGATAGGCTTAGTGAGAGAGGATACTCAATCATTGTTAGGATACCTTGAGAGATTCCTGGGATGACCCTTGAGAATCTTATTTGAAATTATGATTTAAACTCCTTTTTCCTTGATTGAATTTGATTTTGGAGGATTCACTGTAGAACTTTGAATCCTGGTGTTAGTTGATGATTTTGAATTTTTTTTTTATAGTTGTTGATTTTAATTTCTTAGTGTTAGATTAATATCTTTTATTTTAAGGTACTCAATCACATTTATGAGAAAACTCTTATCTGTTTCTTGCCATCTAATCCTCTTGCTAATTGCTTTTCATTGAAATTAACTGTCCCCTCTATTTTTGCATCTTGCTCAGCTTCTTCTACCAATCTATGTGACTGTATCCTAAACCTGACTTACTCGACATTTTCTCAAATCAAGACTTATTGAGACCTTCTAACCTTGGCCTATGATTTGATCGAACCCTAACTATATTCATCTAGTAGCCTATCTATCCCTAGGACCGTGTTTCTAAATTATTTACTGGATTCTAATTAATTTCTTGGGTTAATTTGATCTTCTTCAATTTTTGCATCAATTTGTCATGTCTTGAACTCCCACTTTCTATTCTAGATCATTGGACGTCCTTTACCGTGACTTAGATATTCAGAGTATAATACTAGCTGTTACCTTCCAACAAACTTCACATGTAAGACCTAGACTAGCCTACCTTCATGTAGGTATTCCATGTCCCACTAAAACCCGTCTCCTTGTACTCTATTTTCTTGACATGATTTTCTGGTCAAATGGCTAAACTATAACCTCTACTATGATACTAAAATAATTCTTATTTCAATTAGAGATCCACCTTGGCTCAATTCTTTCGACCTGGCATGTGATGGTGTTCTGCTTGAACCCTCAAATACTTAACCTCGTACCTTATCTTGAATGCTTGACCCGATTGGTTAAGGATCTTGGACTATGTATCTTCTTTATCATTTCCACCCTTACTTATATCTTATGCTACAAATTTATCCTTAGTTTTACATGCTTATCCTTTTTGAGCTTGATCATGATATATTTTATTGGGTGCGCACCCACTAACATATTATCTAATCAGAACCGGCACATGATGGTCTGATCAACCTATTGCGTTTGGGTTCGCTTTTTCATATATTAATCTACGTGGATGGAGACATAATTAAACTTGCCCTAGAATCTTATCCGCAACAGCCTTGACAATTCTCCTTAAAATTATTTCATCACCTATGAACCTCGTATTCATATCCAGTTGGATTAAATTTAATCATGACCTGAATCTTCATCATTGGATGCTCGTGCTCATACTTGATTTCATTGATTTTCCATCTTGCCCAATCTCGATTTATCCTAAAATTGATCAACTTAGATCGTGTCAAGACTAAAATCTATTTGTGATTGTTTGTACCTAAATTTTTAATTTTCTTTTTTATGGAATGGTAACTTTAATGATTTCTCACTTGTTAATGACCCATTTTCATATAGGATGGTAGACGACCCTATAGCCTTGATGATTGTTGTTCCCTTACCTTCCCAATTAGGACACCTTAGATTGCTTGTACGTTTTGATACCATAGGACAGTATTGATCTAGAATGATTAGTGCACCTAGATGAGACCACAGACTGTCCCACTTAAACCTGTCCTTTATACTACTATTTTATCACGATTTTTGGTTCAATTTAGACCATAGATCTTTCCCACTCTAAATTATGATCATCGTAGGCACGTTACCGTGACTTTTAAATTTGGAGCACAAGACTAGTTGTTTTCTCAAAACTGACTTCACATACATGACCTAGACATGACATACTACACCCATGACCTTAGTGTCCCACTCAGGCATACCATTGTGTGCTTCATTTGCTTAGTACGATTTTTTTTGACCCGAGGCTCCATCCTGCTTTACCCCATGGAGTTACTTTTGGCTTCGATTTGAATTAAGGACACCTTATGACCTAAAACTGCCAGCCAATTTTTGGACATGACCCAGTATAGGTCTACTACCCATATTTTGCTTGTTGACCTTGTATGTTGCCTAGGTAGTGGTTTCGATCCTGATTGTTGGAGGTTTGACCTAGGAGGAGTATGACCATCTAAATTTCGAGGACGAAATTATTTTAAGGTGGGTAGACTTGTAACACCCAGTTTTCTGAAATTAGGGTATTTTTGAAAATTTATTATTTTTATTATTTATTAGTGGTATTTTAATCATGGTATGATTTTCTGGTGATTTTAGTTAAGTTAAACCATTTTCTAAGTCATGACTTATGACTTTGTGACTTTGTTAGTATGACTTAGTATAAACCCTAGTTTTTCATAACCTAGAGACTAACCATGATCATGTGAGCCTAGCCATAGGCTTAGAACACCAAATTAGGGCTTTTTAGCCTAAAGGGTATTTTGGGAATTTTCTAGGAATTATTTGGAATTAATTGTATTTATGTGATTTATTTTATTTTTAATTAGTTGATTAGTGCCATGTTAGCTTCTAACCTAGTTTAGCACTAATCTAGAGGTTAGCTACTAACCTAGAATGACTAAGAGGATAGATATTTGTATTGGTTAAAGTAAGATAAATATCTAGATTTACCTTTACTGATATTTTCCATAAAACCCTCCAAATATCTCAACCCCTTTACACAAAGTCTTGCCTTAGCCATGAAGGAAGGCCAAGGACACCCCCTCCCCATGCCATGGCCGGCCAAGGGCACCCCCCTAGCCCTACACCATTCTATATAATCCCATTGCATCATTCATGAACATAATTTACATGAATTTAATTCCTAGAAAATCCTATTTTCTTCAAACACCCATAACTTGATCATTCTTGATCCAAATTCACTCTAGTCTTTTGCATTGGGACCCTACAACATCAAGGGTGCTAAGGGAGGCTAGCAATCAAGAATTTGGAAGCTTTGGGCATCACCAAGTTGAAGGAAGCACACCCCCCCTCTTTATTGATTTTTTATTGGATTTGCATAAATATGTAAATGCCCTCAAACTTAGTTAATATCATGATTTTTCTTCATAAATGCATGCATGTAGGACTACCATAACTGTGGGTCAAATTTGGTGAAAATTAGAGTCGGTTAGGTGTCCGTATCGGACACGTATCCTAAGCTAGAAACCCTTGTTTGTTGAAATGCCACAAAGGATTTGTTTTTGTTAAAATATAGAACAAATTACATTTTTGGGTAGCCCTAGACTAGTAGGTTACAACCCTAACTTACTGAGCACATTTTCGTGCTGTGTCCGTGTCCAAATTGGACACGAACATACTGTTAAACATCACACTGTGCACACTTTAATCCCCTGCTACCCGACACTAATTTCTCCACGAATTGGACACGTGGACACGTGCCACTTGGCACAGACCTAGGGGCAATGTCTGACAAGATACCCCCAAAGTCTCGTGTCGTGTCGAGTGAGAAAACTCACTCGCACTGGTCGAGCACATCCTGTGCACGAGTGCAGAGACCTCACTGACACGACCTTGTAACTTAGACATGACACAACTTGGACACTGGACCATGACATTGACACATACCCCTAGACCTACCCTACCTACTGACACGAGCACGAGACATAATATTGTGTGTGTCGTGTCCACGAGACACGTGCATCTCTGCACGACGCGGTATTAAACCGCGTATATCAGTCGAGTTTCCTCGACTGATACGGGTCTCGTGTCGACTCTGTGAGACACGTGGACACCGTGCAGACACACTGACACCTAGCCTGACCCTAGACGAACCTAGGGACACGACCACGAGACACGATGACGTGTGTGTCGTGTCCTAGAGCTAGTTGCACACGTGCACGACACTGTATTTGTGAGTGTGTGCTCTGTGTTTACCCAATTTGGGTTTTATGTGTTTGGACACGCCGTGTCGTGTCGTGGTGGTCTGCCATTGACACACATGACACGTATATGTATGGGGCACCAGTTACCAACCAATAGGATCGAGCCTTAGCTCGGTTTCGGGTGTGTAAATCCAGTTACCTAGTATCGAGTGCACTGTGTACAGTTCCAGTTTTTGGGTTTATTCCAATTTTGCAAAATCGAATTTCAAATCGATTTTGATTCTGATTTATATATGTATTAGTGTATTTCTAGTATATATATACGTAGTATATATGTATGTGAGAGTGTGGGTGAGTTTTGAGGGTTTGTAGTAGTGTATATGTGTAGTTGTGGTGTATATACATATATATGTATATATGTCATTGTGTGTGTGTGTTTGGGGGCATTTCCTGTCCAGGAATTCTGGAACCCTTTCCCCCCTTGCTGTGTACAGCAGCTCTCTCTCTCACTGTCCTCTTCTCTCTCTCTCACTCTAAGTCTTTTACCCTCTATATATATATATATGTAATATATAAATAGGTTTTATATATATATATATATATATATATATATATATGTATATATATATATATATATATATATATATGATATATATACAAAAAAAATATATGATATATATACATTTTGTATTAGATCATTGTGTCATTTTATATATATATGTGAGTGTGGGTTTTGGTATTGTATATAGAGTGTTCATATTGATATAAAGGTAGTAGGTAGATAGTGTCTATCTATATATATAGATATATTTATGACTTCTAAATACAGGTTAGATGAAAACCTATAACCATTAGCCTATGGCCTAAGCTACTAGCCTATGGCATAGGGGCTAACCCAAATTGACCCTTGTTGACTAAGGGTTGACCAAAGTCAACCTTAGGTCAAACTTGACCTAGTTGACCTAGATTGAACTTAAATAAACCTAGAATGACTAGTTTGACATTGGTTGACCTAACTTGACTAGTAGACTAGTTTGACTAGATAATTGACCATTGTTGACCAAAGTCAACTATAGGTCAACCATGACCTAGATTGACCTAGAAATGGTTTGGATAGACTTAAGAGGACTTGTTGACTAAGTTTGACTAAACCCTAGGCTATTAACTAGTTGGCTTAGGGTTGACCTATATATGAGTATACTATTGTGACTTGGGTTTTGTGGAAGGACTTATGTATTGGTTAAGTTAGATACTTAGAGTCAAGTCATGACTTGAGATTGGAATGTGGGATTAGCTTGAATATAGGATTAAAGTTGGTATTATATATATATATGTATATATATGTGTGGTATACTTGTATAGGTATTGGTTATACCTTAACCTTGTGGTATTAACTTAGATAGTTGACCATTGACCTAATCACCTTGCTGACTAGTCTTTGTTTGACCCAAAACCTTAGTTGGTCTAAGTTTGACCTAGACTTGACCAAGATTGATCATGTTGACTAGTATTTGACTAGTTTGATTAGAATGTTGACCAAGAGCTGACTTTAACCTAGATTTGACTAACCTTGACTTGTTTGATCTTGTTTGACTTTATTTGACTCAGTTTGATCCCCTGTAACCTAGTATGACTTTCTGTGACCCAGTTTGACTATTAAGTTGACCAAGAGTTGACTTTTGACCAGATTGACCTAGAATCATGTAGTATGCATTGTATACTTTATTTTTATCATTGTGGATACATTGTGACTTGTATTGCTCTGATTAGAAGCCATACACCTCTCCTTAGACAGTATATCCTCTTCAGACATTCATTTATCAGGCGAGTACATTCTCTGATCGTTTCATACTTGTTCAGGCTTTACTTCTCGCTCTAGATTACTTTACTTGATGCTGTCACGTTGGTAACACGGATTGGTACTATATGGATCTTTACATGAGATGTTATCCCCCTCGGGAGCATCGGGTACTTCATGTTATGTGTGTTTCACTTTCATCATGTACTCCTGTGCTTCCATCATGCATGTGCACTCATGTGATCATGTACTCTCATGTTCACAGAGCCCTCATGTATACTATCATGTGCACCCTTTCATGGGCCCCATGTGATATCATGTATAATAACGTAACTTGTATAGATCCTTGTGTATTGATTGGGGTAACAGGGGAGTAGAAGTGGACATGTGAATAATTCCAAAGTAGTGTAATCATGTACAAACTCAGTAGTGTAATCATGTATAAATTTTAGCCATTAACATGCCTATCTTGTACTCTACATCACTAGTCACTTATAGTTCTCTATATACAGTAGATATTTCATTACAGCTATCTCTTTTACAGCGTATATTTCCTTTCAGCATTTCCTGTATCTTACTCTATTGCCTGTATCGTATTTCCTAACCTGTTATGAACTGTGTGAGATGTATTATGCTCGTTCCTGTCCTGACTGGACCTGTTGAAAATATTACAGAGGATGAGGATGAGGCCCTGGTGACTACCTATTATGGAGCAGGACTAGATGATACTTATGTTGTGGACCCTCAGCAGGATCCACCTGCAGCTGAGGATGTTGCCCCAGTAGTCTAGGCTAGTTTAGCTAGACAGTCTTTCGGTATTATCTTTTTGTCTCACATTCTGAGTTGTATTTTGAGATGTTGAGATATATAGACTCTTAGACCTATTGTATTATGAGTTGACATTCTGGTGTTATGTTATCCTAGACACTTGGACATTTTCATCTATTCTACTGTTCTCTTTGAGTTACTGTCTATCTATCTATCTTTTATTTTTCTATCCTAGATGTGATTGAGATGTATATTATTATGTCACCTCCATTCGGAGAGTATAAACTGTACAGGTACTTTTATATTGTTAGATGATTGACCTAGGACAGCGTTCTACCGCCGACACTGTGGCGTAGGCTGGACGTACCCACTTTTCGTGCCCTTACTCTAGGGTGCGGGTCGTGACATTACGTCCCTCTGAGGACCTAGTGATCTCTCCAGGCATAGATGATCAGGACTATCCCTAGGAGTATGGATCAGGATTGGATAGGTCATTTCCAGTGGAGATGGTTTCGTCTTCTGAGTTTTCTGTGATTTTTCTTTATATGGACTTAGCTGATGCTACTATTTCTTTATTTACTTTAATTATTTTGGGAGGTTGGACTCCATTTCACTTCAGATATTATATAATTGTTTGGTAGTGAATTTGTCTCCACCCGACAATTATTTTATTTGACTATTTATTGATTTCTTTCATGGAGTATTTCCTGATTTGACGCTATGGTTGAGATATAGAGATACATGTGACTATTTATTATTTTGTTATGAACAATAGTTCATATTACAGCTTATATGTATATTTGAGGATTCTATATATGGGAGTATTCTTCATATACATACATCTACCATGTTACGTACCCCTAGTCCTACATATATTGGGACTGGGGCGTGACAACCACTGACACTGAAACCAGTCTTCAAATGCTTCTGACGCTACTCAAATCGAGTCACCTTTGTCGCCTTCAACTTTTCGAGCTTATTTGACACATGGATGGCTATCGTCGCACCCAGAGTGTTCTTCACATAGTTTTGGGACCCCACCCAATACGAACATATCTTTTCTTTTCAACTAAGTAGTGGAGCTCGACATTCTGACGATCTCCCTGTAGTACTAAAATTTTCCCCTTGGTAGAATTTTGTAAGCATCCACTCCTTTGTCCTATCTATAGACCTTCTCAATAATACCGACTTGCAATATGCTTGGACTAACTATGAAAAATTGGGTTCTTCCTAAGATGAATATCACTTTGGCAATCGCAAAGCAAAACTTACTACTCTTGCTTAAGCCCCATTTCCTATAAAACATTTTCATAAATAATGTAGTGCCCCGACCCGTAAGATGCCTTATGATAGAAGGTTGGTTCGATGAAGCCATGTTGGACTTGGGAATGTACGAAGGATCGCTTGGAAGGCTAGGCGATCGTGGCAAAAACCATCTTATAAAAGTGAGTAGTGTTGAACCCTTTGAAGATGCTTTAGCTTCACGCTTAATAAAAGGATTGTATGCTATTTACTCGTTGAGTTCCTGAATAACACCTTACATGAAAGTCGAAAAGATTATTAATCACATGACCCGAGAACTATTGCATATCATTTCCATGAATTGTATGCTTGCGTGCTTTGCAATGAAATACTTGACAGGTGAAGGAAAAGTTCCAAATACTTGGACGGTGAGTATATCAAGCCTTAGCTTGATGAATAAATAGTAAGTATGCTTGAATTATGTCTGAATGAATGTATTCTAAATAGATGCTAAGTCCCAAAAATTGGACGGTGAATACATTGAGTTTCGGTTGGAAAGATGTCACTCCCATTTTCTGTTATACGCATTTTCAGTATACACATACGAATTTCTGACGTTTGTCAGGTGACCCGTATTTTAACTTGTCTTGCTTAGCCTAGTCTTGGTTTAATCTTGACTTGGTTTTGTTCACCTTAGTTCATGATGGCATGTTAACTTGGCTTGGTTTGGTTTGGTTTGGGGTTGGGTTGAGATGAGTTGGCTTGGTATATATACCAACTCCTCTCTCTCTCTTTATTTATTTTTTATTTACTTCTTCTCTTTCTTCTTCTCCACCTTCTCCATTAGTCCTTCCACCTACCAAGCCCTAGGCAAGTGTAACTTGCTTCATGATGGATTTCAAATTTTATTGTTTCATTGTCTTTCTTGCTTGATTCTAAGCCTCTTTAGAACTTGGAGATTTCGGTTCTGATGGTTACATTTTTTGTAGATCTAAGTTTGTAGTTTTTTTGGTTTTTCTTGGTTTTGATCTCTTAAAATTTGTTATTTTCGAAAGCTAATGGTTCCATGTTATGGGGAATTCAATTCTACCCAATTTTGGCTTTTGAACCGCTTGATTTCGACTTCGTATGAAAAAGTTATGGCATTTTTGTGTTCATGGGTTCCGGTACATCTTCGGTGCTGTCGCGACAATGAATAGTGTTGCGCGCGTGCCTGCGTGCCGTGCCTCCGTGCCATGCGTGTTTCGTGCGCCGTGCACCCGTGCGATTTTCTGTAGCGTGCCATGCCTCCGTGCCATGCGCGCCGTGCACCCGCATGCTGCGCGTTTCACGCACAATTTTCTGCCGGGCGCCCGCGTGCCACGCCTCCGTGCCATGCACGTCGTGCACCCACACGCTGTGCGTGCTGTGCCTTCACGCCATGCGTGTCGTGCAACCATGTGTTGTCTGTTTTGCTTGTCGTGCGTCCGCACGATTCGTTGGCCATGCGCCAGGCACTGTGCTTGCACGATCCGCACACCGTAGGCAGTTTTATCCGCGCGCGTAGCGTACCCATGAGCGAATGGCTATTTTTGCCCGTTTGAGCTGTTTTGTAGCTAAGATCTTGTAAAACTCAAACATAAAAGTTGTAGATCTTTGTCTTGGCTTCAAGAATTTTTTTGTTTCACCTTAATTGGAGTTAACATGCGACCGATAGTTTCAATCACCCGTGGTGTCCTCGATCTTCTTTGCATGTTTTCTATACTTGACCCAAATTGTGACGACCCGACTTGGCAACTTGGTACTCTGAGCTAGTAACTTGCTTGAACATGATTATATGATCTCATCTTGATAATCTTGATAGTGGCCCGTCGTGGCGCATCTTGACAAGTACTCTTGACATGACAAGTAAACCTAACATGACATGTATAATCTTGATTGTTGTTGCGAAAACTATTCCTGTCTTGCTAGTGTAACTCATGTCTTGACTCCGAGGTTGATTGTGCCTGTACAAAGCTACCTGACTCGTCTTGTATCATGTCTAGAACATGGATTCCTGGTTACCACGGTCAGAAATTCATAATGAATCTGACTAGGCTAATGACTAGATTGATTAAGTAGTTCATATAGAGAGATTTTCCAGTTACAGACGATCCCATTATCCCGGCCATACCTGTGGAGTTGTAGCTTGCCGACGAGTAGGGCACATTTCCAGCACACTGTCATGTGTTGTAATTCTTGAATCATAAGTACTAAAGTACACTAGTAATCTTGTAACTCTTGTAACCCCACCTAGATAACCTGGATAGTTTGGAGGGCTTGTGACTGCGGGAACATCTCATTGTATCTTGTTAGTAACTAGGCCCGTGACAACCCTAGTTAGCTAAGGATAGCAAGCCGTAGGACTTGATTGGCCGTGCCTGAATGATTGCCTCATGATTAATATGAAAATTATATTTCACATCTTATTTTCCTAATGCAAGATAGTATATTCTTTAAAGCATGTCTTTTGTGTTATTTAATTATGTTCTTTTATCAGTTCTTCTATTCCGTTTATGCTGGTTTTAGTTCCTAAGTGGAGCCTCCCTTGTAGCACTTTTTCTTTCTGGGGTCTGACCCAGCTGGTTTTGTATGGCCAGATTTCGGAGTGATACCCTAGGATCTATTCACCTTTCAACCAGATGGTGAACACCAGGCGTAACCGTGGCAACGAGTAGATTTTCTTATTTTGTACTCCCACTCTAATGTAACTTATTCTTTTGAGGCGTTTAGCCATTGAGCACGTGTTAGCTCATGTTGAAACTTTATTTCTGTCTGCCTAAGGGCTGTAACATGATTGACAAATCCTAGGGTTGATCATGTATGACTTAACTGTTGTTAGTCTTCGCATTTTGTATGACTAGCTTTATGAACATCTGAATATATAATATTTGAGATGCCTTACCTTGTATGTCTGATGATCTAACATCTTGTAACAATTATTTGCTCGCTTGAGATTGAGACACTAGGCTTGTTCTTGACCATAAGAGGCTGTTGGCTTGTAGATAAACCCTCATACATCTAGACAGTCGTGACCGTATTGCAAGGTGGGTTGCACTTCAATGTACGTAGCTGGCTATGTCTGTCCTCCGCTCTCTAGTATTCTTATTTTGGAGTGTGACGAAAGATGTATGTTATCAAAGATATGGGACAGGGATATTGGGTAACAACATTCTATTATCCCGTCGTCGATGTAGAATGTTGATTACACTAAGACCCTGGAATGAGAATGATGCAATACGAATGATGGTTTATTGAGAAAGATAGCCTATTTACTTAGTTTTTCTTATCATGCATTATATGTATTCTTCATAGATAAGTTGCATATATTTGCATGGTCATGGACAACTTGTCGACAAGATGGTTCCTTGAACGGTATTCCGAGGCCTTGGAAACTGATTCGTCCTAGGGGGAACCTCGTACTGAAGTAGTAGCACAGTGCTGAAGTAGTAGCACGGTATGCGGGACCTTTATAGGGGCTAGCTACCCGTATTACAAGGGGCACCGTTATACCAGTAAGATGGTCCAAGATGGCGTGTCGCTAGTGACCATATAGATAGGTCCAGTGCTAATGATGTCTTATGCAGGAAGAGTAAGTTATTACTCAATTATAGAGAAGGATGTCGGCTGTTGGTAAGAAATCACCTGAATGGTGATAATTATATTGAATCATGATATTGTTCCTAACAATGTCTTGTGCAGGCTGAGTAAGTATTATAAATGTACATGGATGACAACACAACCATGGGTAAGAATCACCAAATGGTGATATCATATTGCTTTATATTATATGGGCTATGAAAATTGCATGCTTTACTTCTTGTCGGCCATAAACATGAAATTGACCCTAAGGCAATGAGAAAGACCACTTTTAATAATGTTCTATAACATGATTACTTAGTGTTGTCTTCTTAGGTGAGTTGGGCCAGCACCGCTCGTCAGTACATTGATGATGTACCGACCCACGTTGTAGGCAATATTATAGGTGCTTATGCATGGGGAAATCGTTTGATCTGTGCTTGGCATCGATGAATCGGATGGGTGCGTAGAAGCTCTTCTTACAAGACGATGTCTTCTGCTATACGGGACATAATGTATGGAACAGTATAATTCAGATGTATACCAGTGAGATTGTAGCCAAATCGGCAGGTTCATTGTAAACAAGACATATTCAGTTGTAAAGCCTAAATGACAAATATATATTCAGTTGGATATTTAAGAGTATTGTAATCTGTTGTAAACTCTGTATTCAGTTTTAAGTCTTGTAATCTATTGCAATTATCAATAAAGAGATCCATTTCTTCATATCTTGTTGTGACTTCATTTTATCTGCTTGGTTTTGCTGCATTGTCGTTGTCTTCTGAGAAATACCAGGAACTATAATGGTTTTGCCTTGTACAAGGGCAATCAAGACTTGTACTTCATCACGCCCAGTAGCTAGATTTCGATCCTTCGAGATCGGGGCGTGACATAATCGTATTAGAGCACGGCTTTACGTCCTTAGATTCTTATTCGAATTGTTTCAAATCAAAGTTGCTCTCATGATAATTCAAAGCTGCTTCCGCGATGACTCAAATATTGCTTCCGCGATTACTCAAAGTTGTTTCGTGATGAAATCAAAGTTGCCTCTACGATGACTCAAAGTGCTTCCATGATTATTCAGTGTTGTTTCCAAATTATTCTAAGTTGCTCCCTTGACTAAAAGTTCGTTGATCCTTCTGGCCGCTCACTGGGAGTTCCATAGAATAAGTCTAAATATGTGGGCTATAATTTGTGTGCTGTAATAAATTCTTTAAGATACCAAATGAATAACAATGATGCAATACGATAAAAAGTTGGAAATGTGTGCTTGATGTATTCGGTGAGGGATTCATAGAAGTCGATTTCTATGTGGCAGTCGGCAGTGGGTGATGACATGGTATGTTGGAACATGAATTGTTCATGACTTCAGTGAATTTGAATTGACAGAATTCCGAGTTGGCTTATGTGTGTTGGCTTAGTTATATATCTGATGCGGATACGAGGGAAATTGTTGGTAATTTGTGGTCGGCAGAGCCCCAGCGGGATGGATAGTCCATAATGGACGTTGGCTTGATAAGAACATGAATATTGTGTCGGAGATGGCTTGAGGTCTGAGTGGTATATGGCTTTACCCTATTAGCGATAAGATGACCCTTGACCCTAGTCATAATATAGTGATTGCTTTACATATAAGCTATTGGGTAGTATTGAATCGTAACTGGGATTACGATTGATATATGACGGCTAGGCATGTCCCTTGATGATTAAGTTCGGATAAGTCGCTGCGAGATTTTGATGAGTCCAGATGAACCATTGCTAGACTCTGATATTTAGCATTGCACTGGGTAATGAGAATTCGAGAATATGAAATGAATGCCTTAGTTGGGAATAGTACGAGTTATAGATTCAGACGATAACTTGAATCAATTGGGTAAGAAGAATTGTAGCCTCAGTGACGATGGTGGGGTGTTGCTATCATAAAATTTGGGAGAATAATATGGACCAAATATAGAATGATATTGGAATTGAGTTAAGAAATGCATGTTGGACACCAACAAATTGATGGTGATGTTAGGCGCTTACCGGAATATTGCGAATGATTTAAAAGATGCAGAGAGTTGCATCAACGACCGAAACTTCGAAAATGGGCTTGAGAAAATAGACGACCTTAGCACGTTGTGCAGTTGTTCTTGAGGAAATTTGACTTGTTCCGAATCAACAAGTTATGACCTTTGAGATTATGTTGAGGCATAGAGAATGAGTACTTGTCCCTTGATGCATGAAAGAGTAGATGTTCCTTATGAGACTCTGATGGCTGGAATACAAATAAGTATCGAGATTCATTATTATGTTATAGACCCTATCGGTAGACGATGTTGTCGCATGAACAACGAGATTACGTGGAATATAAAATTGTAGGATTTCGACTTAGCTGAATGAGTTATGTCATATCCACTAGATGACCGAAATACGGATGTTAGATGATTGGTGCTATAGTAAATGGATCGGTGCACGAATAATAAATCTTCTCATGGAATCACAAGGATATGATACAAAATGAATAGTATATAGCCTAAAAATCAAGTTGCGCCATATTTTTACTACTCAGCAATCAAGTTGCGCCCAAAAAATCAAGTTGTGCCACTGTTATGAAGTCCAGAGATCAAGTTGAGCCACTGCTCAAGTTGCGCCATATATCAGATTGTGCCCAATTACATTGCGCCTAAGCCTACGTGGTGCCTGACAATAATTGTCATCATTAATTGACAGCACTGATAACTGACAGCACGATAAACGAAGAAAATCTCTTCGAATCCCGCAAAGCGTGGCGTTCGAGACGATTGTTGACAGCTGTTATGCGCACTCTGTGAGTTGCGCCTAGGCGCAACCTGAATAAACTCTCCTTACATACCCAAATGCTGCCACGTGCCTATGCACTGAGTTGCACCTAGGCGCAACCTAATCAAGCACAGTTTGACTCGTTGACTGAAGCTCGCGCAACCTAATAAAGTTGAGGCAACTTATGTTCTAAAGCAGGATGACGTGGCGCACATGCCACCAATCTCTTAAAGTGTGTCCACTAATCTGTACACGACCATGCGCATATCAATCATATGATGCCACACGTCTAAATACAGTTAGTACACGTTCGAGTAACTGAATGAAAGTTGGCGCAACTTGAAGTTGGCACAACCTAAAGTCGTGCAGTTCAACCTCACGCACATCAGAATAGCTGCTAAAACAGTTATTTTCATAACTCTATAAATAGAGTTTCCAATCATTATCAGGGGATCGGAGATCAAGAGTTCTTGGAAAAGTGCTGCTGCATTCTCCAGAGGCTTTAGTCTTCAAGTTCACATAGTCCAAGGGATAAAGCAATCGTCTTCTGATCAAATTCCTAAAGTTGTACTTCCCCAAAATTCATTGTACTTTGTACGATTCTTTTTAAGTTTGGAATAAACTTTTTGTTTTTGCAAATAAAATGGCGACTCTGCTGGGGACGACTTTCTCCTCCGATGAGAAGGTGACAACTCAATGTGATACTGCGTCAATCGGCAAGACGCAGAAGACTCTGGTTGTTCAAGTCAACCAGACAGCCTACGAGGATATGATCAACACTAAGAGTGACAAGCGTACTGTGGCTATCACCAAGAACAGAACTGTGTGGACTCCTAAGTCTTCCACAGTTGTTGTTGCCCAGGCGTAACCTGAGCGCTCAGTGGCCAAGGCACAATATACCTCTGTGGCCCAGGTGCAGCCTGCTTCTGTTGTCCGCGCGCAACCCATTCACTCTGCTGCCAAGTCGCAGTCCACTCGTTCTGCTGCCAAGGCACAGTCTACTCACTCTACTGCCAAGACGCAGTCTACTCACTCTGCTGCCAGGGCGCAGTCTACTCACTCTGCTTCCAAGGTGCAGTCCACTAGTTTTGCTGCCAGGGTACAACCTACTCATCTTGCTGCCAAGGCACAACCTACTAATCTTGCTGCCAAGGCGCAACCCACTCATCTTGCTGCCAAGGCACAGTCCACTCATCTTGCGGCCAAGGCGTAACCCATTCACCTTGCTACCAAGGCACAACCAGTAGCCCATTCTTTTATGGCACAACCTATGCATCCTGTTGCCCAGGCGCAGTTTGCGCACCATGCTGCCCTGGCACAATCCAAGGGAACTATCCTTTTGGCTATTCCCTCTTCTTATCCAGTTCTGAACTTGGAGAAGCAATGTTCTAGTGCTAGTACTAGACAGAACAAAGGGAATGGTCCTTTGACACTTCCTCAACTGGTCCAACCTGCGCCTAATGTGGTTCAACAACAAACAGAAGGGAACACTTTTTAGCTAACCCTTCACAAAACAAAGGAAAGCACCCTTTGTTCTTTTCTCAATCTTCCCCAGTCTATGACTCGGAGGAAAATATTTCAGATTGTACTCCTTTGAACAGAGGTTCCTCTGTTCTCAACAGAGGTCTTCAAATCTCTACCAGGGGAAAGAATGCTGATCAAAGAGTCATCCTGCCTACCCCTATGGTAACTACTCAAGATCTTCCAACCTTACATATTTTTAGATCCAAGCAAGGAAAATTGATGGTATCTCAAACAGATGCATCGGGAACATAATTGTCTGATTTGCGTGCTTATCTCAACAGACGTCAATCAGTAGCAACCTCGGTGAAACGCAAGTATCCTATGCCAAGGGCCAACTTGTACCAGAAATACAGCTTTGAAAAGAAGGACCCAATCACTTATGCCAATGAGTTAAGTACTTCTTTGTACACCCACGAAACTAAGCATCTTAAGAACTGGAGTCATGTTCCTAACATCATTAAGGAATATGTTTCTCCGATTTCTTCTCGTCCCGTGGTGGTAACTGATCTTCGGGAACGTCTTACACAAAAATGGGAGATCATGGAGATGTCTCACTCACTTGTAAATCATCCATCAGAACGCCACTGCCTTCATGAAGTGGTTATAAAGTGTTGTTGCCAATCAGCTAAATGATCTGTCTTCGATCGTCTGAACTATGCTTCAATTCCTGAACCCATGATAGGAGATGAAGATGAGCTGTTATATGCTTCTGTCAATATGACTTCCCGAGACACTGGGGGTAGAAAATCTTCAAAACATGGCACGTCTCGCAATCCGAGTCAGTAGTACTTGGGTCAACTTCGTGAATCTAGTGAAGGGGTCTTTCAACATACCAGATCAAAAAATCAGAATTTGGACCAGGATGTCTTTAATTAGGAAGATCTTCCCATCACTCATTTGGAGAGGATTCTTTGTCCAATTTTGACGCAGATAGTGAAAGCTCTGAACAAACTATCTCGTCAATAATGGTAAGAGAGGTGACAGCATATGCCATTACAGAAGACTAAGACGCTTCTAGTTCAGCCAGTCAAGAACAACGAATTGCTGTACTAGAAGATAAACTGAAGACCATGGCTGAAATGGTCGCAAGTATGCACACTATAATCGTGGCTCAACATGCAGTGCCACCGGTTATAAATCCTGCTACAAATCTTGAGCTCATAGCATCTTCTGTGCCTGTAAATGTCGGTCTGGGGGTACCGCCTCCCCAGGTTACTTCTGTACCGATTCAAGCTGCTCCCGGTCAGTCTGGTACTGGGGTGGTAATTACCATACTGTTTCTCCTCCTAACAATTAAAATCAACCCACTAATTCACAGATATCAGGGGATGCTAATAAAGCTGTAAAACTCTTACGCACCCAGTTTGAGGCCTTTAAGCAGAAAGATGGTCTACAAAGACTTGGGATAAAATAACCTTATCCTGCGGAATGGAAGGAGGTTCAATTTC